>JALMGJ010000004.1:59530797-59590797 GCA_023362775.1 Charina bottae
CCAAAAAGTACAGGCCAAGGAATTTGTTTAACTGAGACCAAGTACTGCTCTAAAACCTGGAAAGTGGCACAGGGCTATAAACAACACAATCAAAGACTCCCATTAAGAATTTTCTAACCAATTATGAATCTTTAGACATAGAGTTTTCCTGAAGACAACTTATAGGTTCTTCCTTCATTTCTACCTTCTCTAGAAACTGTCTAATCAAATTCTAGAAATATTAGTTCTATTAAAGAAGGGATTCATTATAATTTCAGAATGTAGTTCCCAGATTGTTCTACATTAGGTTCCAGGTAGAGCATCAAGAAGACAGAATGCAACAATGATCTAAAGACAATTTAGAAAGCCAAATACTAAATAGTTCCATTCCAGGGTGTGACAATAATAAACATAAAAACCTAGTATCTTCATTAAGTATGCATCAATATTTTATTCATTAGAATTATGTTCTGCCTTTTTTGAGCAGGACGAATGTGGATACTTAAGGTTCTCAGGCAATTTTTCATACTAGTCATATCAGCTAAGCTCCAGAAATATTGTGTATTTGGAATCATCAACTTAGATTCCCAATATGGAAATATATTGATTTTCATATGTAAAATACAAATGAATGCCAATATCTAAAGAAATATATATGAAATGAATAAATTGTATTAATATTACCATCATATTCTTTATCATGTTTTTGCTTTTTATACTATATGGGGTATTTTTTATGTAGTAAAAAGTTACCATGACTCGACTCTCAATTTCCTTTTATAAATTGCATGCAATATATTTCATTTATAGTCATCAATTGTGTGCTCATAATTCAGCCCCAAATGGGAGTTTCTATAACAAACTGTTTTGTTGGCTTATTCAGTAAACTGGTAGAGGCATGTTCCAATTTTATGAGATTTATTACCTGTGTTGCTGGATGACCTTAGCATCTTGTTCTCTTTCTCCTGGTGATGAGAATTAAGAGTTATTACCAAGTGCAATGGAGACTTCTGATGCTTCAGATAGTTTAATGCTGAGACATAGAAGACGTTCACCCTGTTGCAAAGAGAAAAACTAATTTCTTTTATTTAAATAAGCAGTTGAGAGAGGTTAACATTCTTTTAAATCTTGTAAACATCTTTCCTTTTCTAATTTTTTAAAAAGATCAATAGGTTCCTTTTATTACTAACTGCACAGCCACATTATACAAGAAGCTGAAGCATTTCACTATGCAAAGCTGTTTCACTGTCACATGACCCTTCATTTGTACAGTTTAATATTTTTTTTAAAAAAATGTTTGCTCTGTACTCTGTTGATTGATCAATCAATCGATCTGAACCCCAAGCAAGTCTAGATGTACACATTATAAAGCAACTTTAAAATTTGGTTTCAATACAGATACTTATCTGCCAGATTATTTAGAAAAAATTAGGAAAGGTTGAAAGGTTATTACTGTCTGTTTATAGGTGTAATTGGAAATAAAATTGATCACAACACATAAAGTGCAACCTCCCACAGCACAGAATGTAAAAACAGCAGTAACTATGAGTTAGACATAAAGTCATAGTTGTGATTTCTAACCTGCACAAGCTATACATCAATCAGCTACTAACATCAGTTCAGTCAGGGAGGATATCTTCAAAGAAGCTTTGCAAGTACAGTTGTAAATTTGAATGCTGTTACCTCACTATCAGCATTATACTCAAAGAGTTTTCTTTGGCAAACATACTTGCTTAAATTACATGTCATCAGTGTAATTTTGGAGATAGGCTTTTATCCCTGTCAATCATATGGTGAGCAACCCTTTTTCTACTATCTTCAATTAAGAGTATCAATCTACAATTTCAGATAGAAGTGAATATTTTTCATAAGAAAAATTGCACCATAAATTATTTTCATTGTACATGATTTTCTTGACTGCCAATGATATTTAAGCATAGATATTTAAACGCCCAGAGTCCCTCCTTGAGGGGGAGATGGGCGGTCATAGAAATTTAATTAATAATAAATAAATAAATAAATAAATAAATAAATAAATAGAGATATATTAAATATGTCAAATGTGGTCTTAATTCATAGTGATCATTTATGTTAGAGAGATGTAAATCACTTTTTAATGGTCAGAAATGAATTTAGAAACAATGAAAATATGACAAACTAGGATGATTCGTACTTTTAAGGTTAAAATTCTAAGGCTGAATCACAGTCTTTTGTCACAAATGACATCTATGTATTTCTTTGCTGCATTTTGTTTTGAGAGACAGAAAGAAAAAAGTTATGAGTAATTTTTCATATATTTACTCTTTGAAAAGAATCTAGGATCTAAATTTGTAATCTCATTATAATATTGGTAAAATGAAATTATCTCTTTTATTTCTATGGTTTAGAAATAAATGAATGAAGTCACCTTAGAAACAGAGCTTTATGATTTATGAACAATAGCAATTTTCTGATGTTGACCTTCCCATGAACTTTTTGAATTATGTGCAGTGGAAACAGGACCATATATAACCTTGATCTCATAAGATCCTTGGTCTTGTCTACACGTTTAGTAGTCTACTAAAACAATAAGCTAAAACAATAAGTTCCCCATGCAATTCTGAAGCTTTAGCAGTTTAGATTTCCCAGTCTATGTAAGCTTTATTTATTTATTTAATTAATTAATTAATATCTCATCACAATCAAAATTAACTCTTGACAGGGTTAAGAAGCTTTTAAGATGCTTTGGACATTAGAGTGTAAAGATGGTGGAATCTGTAATACAGGAGGCAGAAACAATAAGCACATTCCTACCATTTCCTTTACATCTCTTAAAGGAGGCAGAAATCCACTATAATTAGTAAGTATTTCCAGAATAGCTTAAAAGAAATCTCTTCCCAGTTAAGAATTCCACATATAGTTTGTCTTGTTCGGCTGGTCCTACTTGGACTACAAAGCCTACTCAGGTTCTAAAGAATAATTTCCTTATTAAACACAATTATTTACAGGAATTAGTCCATCAGCTTGCTGGGCATTTAGCAAGACTGGTACACTGAGGTAGACAGTAGAAGCAATTGGCTCAATTGACTAGAGTTGTCTTTAAACAAGCTTCTCTAGAACTGGATTTCCAATGGCAGGATTCTGTGGGACTGGATTCATATGACAGGTTTCTCAGGAACTGAATTCACTACACAGGATACTCTGGAACTGGATTCACTAGACAAGATACTTGAACTGGATTTGCTAGGCAGGATACTCTGGAACTGGATTCAATAGACAATATACTCTGGAACTGGATTTGCTAGGCAGGATACTCTGGAACTGGATTCGCTAGGCTGGGTACTCTGGAACTGGGTTCACTAGGCAGGATACTCTGGAGTAACTGGAACTGCTGGAAGCAGACCTAATTGAATTCCTGGAGTAACTGGAACTGCTGGAAGCAGACTGGGTTGGATCCCTGGAGTAACTGGAACTGCTGGAAGCAGACTGAGTTGGCACCACTACAGGGCTAGGTCTGCCAAGGCAGACTAAGTTGGCACCACTAGGTAACTTGCCTAAAGCAAGGCAAGGCTGGCGCACTTCTGGAGAAACCCCCCAGGGAAAGGAACAAGGCTGTGAGGGTTTAGTGCGACGCAAGGCACAAGGAGGAGCAAGGTACTTAGCTGAGGTTTGGAAACGCTGCTGGTCCAAAGCTGCTGAGCGCTGTGAAGCTGGCGATCTAAACGGACAAAGCTCTGATCTGGCCGAAGTGCAACTGACCAAGCTTGCTAGGTGGTGATGAGCGGAGATTCCGTTCATCCTTATTGCTGAAGAGATCTGAGCTTCCGTTGCAGCTGGGGTAAATTCTGAGATGGTGAAAGCTCTGGCTCCGTTGAGGCTTCAGGAAAAACTTCACCACAAAACTCAGGCTGAGATTTGCTGGGTGAGGCAAGCTGCACTCTGCAGGGACGAGATTCCAAAGATCGGCTGCTGTCAGGAAGTCCTGAAGGTCGGTTGTTGCCGGCAGCCTCTTGCCGGCTCTGAGCTCCTTTTATCTTTCCCTCTGTGCGTTTTTTCTCTTTGAATGCCAATTGGCTCTCTCTCTGTTTGGCGCACTTTTCAGCCCGCCTCTGTCTTGCACTGATTGGTCTGTCTGTCTGTCTGTCTGTCTGTCTGTCTGTCCGTCCATCCATCCATCCATCCATCCTTTTATATTGTGTGCAGAATGATTTCCAAGTGAAACCAAATTAACAAGCAATAGACCCCTGTATCTATTAATCAGGAAATGGAGAATAGAGCAAATAAGCTCACTATCCACATATCCTATTTAATCAGAAGGAACCCCCAAATTTTATCCCATCAATACAGCCTGAAAAAATCCAGATGAACACTAGATGGAAGCAATGGGTTATTATATTCTGTACCTCTTTCTACTAATCAAAGAGAATGTTGGAATCATGGACCTCATTGACCTCTGCCTCACTACCTACTTTCAGTTTGATGGACAAATATACCAGCAAATCAAAGGAACACCCATAGGATCACCACTTTCAGGACTCATAGCAGAGATTGTAATGCAGTGTCTAGAAATGATAGCACTCCCACGTATACAACCCAAAGTATGGATCTGGTATGTAGATGACACCTTCATCATAATAAAAAAGGAACAACTGGGGGAAACACATGAAACCATCAACAACATCTTCAATGGAATAAAATTCACAAGGGAAGAAGAAAACAACACACTACCCTTCTTGGACATCTTTCCTCATCAGTAGAGGAAATGATGGCATTCTAGAAACACAGGTCTACCAGAAATCTACCCACACTAACCAAGTGCTCCATTACCAAAGCAACAACCCAACCTCCCACAAGAGAAGCTGTGTAAGAACATCATTCAGACGAGCACTAACACACTGCAGCAACCCAGAACACCAGAAAAAGGAAACATATCATCTATACAGCATCTTCCAGCAAAATGGATACCCACACAACTTTATCAAAAAGTGCCTGACCACCCAACCCACTACAACAGAAGCTATGAAAAGGATAACACTGCCATACATCAGAAACATCTCGGAAACTACCAATAGACTGTTACAACCACATGGCATCACCGTAGCACATAAACCCACCAAAACCCTTCAGAACATCTTAAGTAACCCAAAAGACCCAGTAGCCCAAGAAGAAAAAATAGGAGTTATCTACAACATACAGTGTAAGGACTGTAGCAGCCACTATGTAGGACAGACGGGCAGAAGACTAGCAGAGTGCATCCACGAACACCAGCTAGCAGTCAGAAGACACAATGAAAACTTCTTAATCTCACAACACATGGACAGACTCAACCATACTTTCAACTGGGAAACTGTGAGCATCTTAAAACAAGCCAAATCCAAAAATGCTAGAGAATTCCTGGAAGCTTGGGACTCAGACAAAGCAGCCATCAACAGACACATAGAGGTAAACAACATTTACATACCATTCATAAGAGACAATAGAAAAGCCAAAAGACCAGAACACCTCCTTTCCAGCAATCAACACCCAGATATGCTAAGATTAACACCAGGATTAGCACCAGAGGAACAATCAAACAGCACAATATACCCTAATCAAGGAACTATTAACTCAGTCAATCAACCAAGCAGCAAACAACAGCCCAATCAAAGAACTCCTAAGGAGAGAACAAAACCTCCTCCAACAAAAGCAGGACAAGCCATGGTACATAAACAGAGAGCAAGTCCCACTCCCTTTTCACACTGAAGATGTTGCCTAGTCTGGCAATGAAATGTCTGCAAGAAAACAACAAGGGTCAGAGAGCACCAAGGATCCCACACCTCTTTCTACTGCCTTCTAATGGGGATAAGCATCATTTTCCTTCCTTTCAAGAAAAAGTGAATATGATTTAAATAACAGTATTTACTGCCATTTAAGATATGGATGAATCATGGCATTGAGCAGAACAGAGTTCTAGGAATGTGTGACGTGAACCGAAAGAAGCAGATCGATCCTGTGTAAAACAGAATTGCCCACTAGGTTCAGATTACTAATAATATCTGCAGTAATCGTAAAGATATAAAGAAACTCCTTTATATCTTGATATACTGTACTGACTGGGATACCGATTATACTTAGGAAGAAAAATATGCTTGCAGCATATTCTGGCAATTTTCCAACCCCTGGGGAAAATGTCTTCTTACCATGGGAATCCTAGGCCCACTTTATTCCCATGAACCATTTTCTTGTGAAAATGTATGCTTCTGAAATTGTTTTTTCAGATTTCAGGCACGTTATATGCCATTTCAGTATATTCATCAGTCTGCAGCATTCTCAGTATAAGCAAATATTTCTTTTGTCCTTCACCTCATAGGGAGAAAAATGCTATCGCTCAAATGTAATAGACCATCACCCTAGCTGCCTTTTAAAATAGCCCTTCTCTATTTAATGTGTGAGAAAAGACCAAATTGGTTAGTGACAGCAGTTTTATAGTACACAGAAGGGCCATACAACTTGACATATAACAGCTGACCACTGTCACAGTAGTATTTGTTATCTTTACTATGCAGGCCATAATTTATTAGGGGTTTCCTTTTCCTCCTTCCCAAAGAACCTTCATTAAAACCATCAAGGTCATTTCAAAACTGTCTACAGTAGATTAGACATTCTTATCTTAGATTAAAAACAATTCAGATTTCTTGCCATTGCTTTCATGGCATATTTTCCTAGCCTCAAGAAACCAAGTAAATTATGACATAATAAAGTTGAAGAACTCAACTGGACCAAATGACTCCAGGCCATTCTAAAATCTCTATAGGAGAAAGCCCCTTTATATTTCTATAAGCAACTAAATTAAGCTAAACAACCTGTTTTGTTATATTTTTATTGCTAACACTATTAAAATATGTTCCACTAAAACAAAAAGGCCATTGCTTGTTTATATTTAATTAATGCATGTAACTGTCTTTATTGGTATAAACTTATCCTTTTTGTTTGTTTGTTTATATTTAGTTATTTTCATTGCCAAGTATACATTCCTTTTCATCACATTCAAAGCCTTACCATATGCAGTCCTGACCCACTTGTAACTATTTTCAGGACATCATTTATCCTTGAACACTGAAATATTCTTAAACTGGAAACACTGAAAAAGAAAAGGAAATATTTTGCAGAGATTGTCACCAGTCTTTCTTGCTTTACAGTCATGTAAAAAAGCAAAAGAAAAGAACTGGGTTATGCCTTTGAGTTTACTTGTCTTTAAACTAAACAAGACAGTGTAGATGAATCCAGAAGAGAGTCACCACCCGCTGTCTTTCAATCAGGTTTTGGCCTAGTTACAGTGATGCTGCTTTGTCATTTTGCATTCAGACAAGCATAATGAATACCCAATGCCAAAAAAGTCCATTTGTTCCTTCTGTTCTCTTAGTAGTTCAGTTCCGTATATATCTCCCTATGTTGTTATTAGACAGTTCTAACAACCAATTTGCTTTTCATTCCATTGTCTTGTGTTCGCTGTTACATTCTTCCTATTGATTGCTTTTGGCGCCCTAGCTGGGGGATGTGTTAAGTGGTTTCTGTTCATGTCAGGATGGTATAGATGCCATCATGACACTCAGGGTAACTATAATAACTTCCAATATAAAAATGAGTTACTATTGTCTTTTCTCAAGTTGTTTTTGCTGTTTCCCAGTCCACCATGCAGCTGAGTATTTCCTAGTGGTCTCCCACCTAAGGACTAGCTAAGTGGAAGCTGCTTAGCATTTGGAATTAGCCAAGGTTAGCTAGGTGCTGCCATCAATTATGACATTTAAAGAACCAAACAGTACTTAGACTTCAATGCACTATAGTGATTTTTATACTATTGTGTTATAATTATTGTTCTTATTTAGTTGTTATCTATATATAGCATTTTTTGAAGATTAAAAAGAGATCACATAAATTAATTCAAAATACTAGCTACAAAGAGAGCCAGTTTGGTCTAGAGGTTAAGCCATCAGGCTAGAATCCAGGAGACTGTGAGTTCTAGTCCTGCCTTAGGCATGAAAGCTGGCTGGGTGACCTTGGGCCAGTCACTCTCTCTCAGCCCAATTCACCTCACAGGGTTGCTGTTGTGGGGAAAACAGGAGGAGGAGGGAGTATTAGGTATGTTCATGCCTTGCGTTATTTATAAAAATAATAAAGGTGGGATTTTTAAAAAATCTTTAAAAAAATGCATATCAAAGCCATTTGTTTCACCAAGCCCTTGAAAAAGCATACTTTTACCTGTTTTATAAAGTGTAAAGCCTCTTAGGTCTCAGTTCAGGGTTCTCTTCCCTGCATTATCAGTAATTTGATTAAATTCCCATATCTAGATTATACTGTAAATATGACACATTTAGGCTGCAAAAGAGATTGTGTTCTCTGTACTTTTAGAAAATAATAGCTGCTTCCTCAATCTTTATGTTCTGCAAGAGCATGAAAATAATAATTACTCACAAAAGAACCAGCTGTACAATAATGTGAATGTAATGTGACAGCTAAACTGTTATTACATATGTTATTGTTCAATTTTATGTTACACACTTTTAGCTGGCATGTATTTAATGCAATTTATTTTTGTTCTAATCAGTTTATGTTCCTCCTTGCTGAAGCTTTAAAATTCTGCTTCACTGCTCCAACTGTTACTTTAATGAGAGAAACTTTATGAGAGCCTTTTAATCTCATTTCCTCAAAAGTCCACCCTCTCACTCCAGATTTATAATAGTTTTGAACAAGAAACTACTTAACCTGAAAGCAGGCATGTGAGCTGTAGGGACAAAAAATTGAGAGGAGATATAATTCTCAATTATGAGGTAATGTTTCAGTACATTAAGTTACATATTGAAGAATAGTGCATAATATACAACAGCAAAATGATAATTAGAGAAACAAAAGGCACAAACATTTCTAACAATGAACAACCATCATATACTGTAAGTGTAATGATTCCTTGCAGATTTGTGGATTCTACGTAAAATCACATCTTTATGTAATGAAGCCACGTTGTTGCCATATTCTTAAATGCAGCAGAGAGGTTAACATTTTTTTAAAAAAAATGGATTCCAATAGGAATTCTAATAGAGTTGAGCACTGCAGTCCTCTTTCAAGATTAATATATTTTAAATATGCTGTTGCCTAATTAACAGACAAGGTAATTTAATATCTGTTGCCATACAACTGCTAGGAGTTGTTTTGTTTAATTAGACATTGAAAATCAGTATTTTGAAACATATTTTGGATAGAAATCCAATGGGTAGTCTTCTTAATACTTTGGAGCTGTTTACTGTATCTACTCTACCTACTGAAAAGGGATTTGAACCTGAATTTAATAGCCCCCATATCTCACACACACCCCAAAAAAGGTTAAAAACACAGTCATATCTTGTATATTGCCCATCTTCCTTGCCAACTTGAGTTTTTAACTTCCAAACATTTTTCCCTTAACAGAAGGAACTTGTTTATATATATGTGCATTTGTGTGTGTGTGGAGGGAGGGAGAGAGAGAGAGATACATGGATATGTATATACACAGTGGACGGAGATCACGATTTTAGAAAAAGATAGGTTGGGACAAATATTTAATTGAATTAATGCATGATTCAGATTAATTGTCTAAGCTAAGGCATCCCATTGTAAAATTGAATATTTTGTGCATCTATGTTCAGAAACCATTATCTCATGCAGAAACTATTCTGCACAGACAAATATACCTAAGTGCATAGAAAGTAAGACTGCTGAATTCTGGGGTTTGGGCATAAATCTATGAATACTACTCTGTAGTAGCTAAGTTCATTGCCTCTTATGTCTAGTAAATATGTGTATGCTGTTGTTATTTATTTATTTTATTTAAAAAATTTCTATGGCTGCCCAAGTTATACAATGCGATTTTGCAAAAACGACCGCTCTAAAAACAACAATCAACAGTAATAATCAATAATACTCAATCCGATTCACATTCATACCTTCTCCCAATGGAAAATTACTCCTCTCAGCCTGAAGGCTCAGAGAAACAACCATGTTCATAAGGCTTTTCCAAATGCTAGCAGGGTCATGTGCTAGTGATGAATCTGTTAAGCCCACTTATTCAGTATAAGCTGTGATGGAAAATAGGGAATATATTCTTGAATTATTGCTTTTTCTCCTTTTTGCAAAAGGAAATGGGTCATTAAGCCTTTTACTAGATTGCAAGGACAAGGAAACTTAGATGGTTACTCTGTAATGAATCAGTAGCCCTTACCCTCAGATAAGTACTCTATGCTTAAGACTTCTAATCTTTCTCCTTCAGCATTCAGACCTATTCCCCTCTCTTTTCTCTCAGAGTGTAGAGGTTGGATATCCACGGAGATCTGAAGAACTGATTTTCCTGAGCAGAGCTTGTGTCACAATGGTGCAACATGATTTTTGACATTTGTTGCCCTTGAATCAAGTATAGCAATTCTAACACTTTCCTAACAAAGTTGTGAGTGTGTATGTGTGTATGTATGTGTGTATGCGTATGTGTGTGTATGTATATGTGTGTGTATGTATATGTGTGTGTATGTATGTGTGTATGCGTGTGTGCACAGTAGGACCTGCCCAGAAGAAGGAAAGAGATTGGCAATTGTTTTCCTGGATTGAAAAATTGGACTGGCATAGCAGCAGAAGAATTGGCCAATGGATGGGTTTGGGAGCAGGATTAGCTTGCCAAAGTGTCTCGGTTCAGACAGGATTTTCTTAAGCCAGTTTAGAGAGAAGCTGGCATAAGCACAGGACAGGGACAATCTAAAGGTGCATTGCAGATGTGTCTAAATCTACCTCTCTAAAAACAGGTGATCAGCTATTTGAAAGATCCTAATCATATAAATCTGTTTTTATAAATGGGAACAGAAGTTGAGATATATTTCTCATAAATTAAAGTGATTATTCTGAAATCACAGCAGAAGCATTTTGACACAGGTTAAATTATTAGGCATAGGCAACCCTAGAATATAGTTTTCAAAAAAAATCAAGAGAACCGCTAGAATGAGGAATGGAGACTCTTTATTCAGAATAGCTCCAGCCCATCATTCTTCTGAGCTGATCTCAGGAGCCTTCTTGTACCTCCTTCTTTACATTGTTTTCAGCACAAAAGATATTCTGTAGTTTCTACAAATACCTTGTAATCTCTCATGAAACTAACAGGGGACCATTAATTTAAAATGAGACTTGGGTCAAATGCAATTTTAGGAAATTAAGACCTAATGTGTCTATAAATGTGCAGATCACTCTTGCTGTAGCAAAGCTCTGATAGTACAATGCTCAATGGGATTTTCTATTATTTAAAATCTAACAAAAAGTGAAAAAATGTTTGTATTACTATTATTCAGTATGGAATCCAAGCATAGTCAAATGAAGTAATTCTTGCAATAAAGGGAATTGTCAAAGCAAGTGAAAATCACTAAATTATTTCAAAACTCGATTACTTCTGTCTCAAAGCTACAGATTTATGGAATCTTATTTTTTTTCAGATAACTATCTTTTCAAATACATTGGACCAGTCTTATAAGCATAATTTATAGAATTATAGAATAGTTACCTTGCTGCAACTAAAAATAAAAGCACTATTTTTCAGTCATCATATTATGGATGCATTTTAGTTGGTCAAGAAAATTTGGCATCAGTGATTCAATCTAAAATCATGCATTTTGAATTAAAAGCATAAAATCTGTTACACTTGCTATAGAAAGACCTACTGCAAACATTTTAGTATGGTTCCCAGAAAACATACCATCTCCTCCATTGAGCAGGATATGTTAACTGTTAATGTAACTGTTAACTGTTACATCATAGCTTTCCAAACTGTGTCGCGACACACTGTGTTGCCTGCGGTGTTTAGGTGTGTTGCGTGGGAGACAGTTTGGGCGTGAAAATCAAAGAAGGGGAGCAGTCACCTCCACCTATCAGTGCCAGAGAAAGAAGGGCGGAAAAGCGCGCCCAGCAGAAAGCAGCCCAATTGGCTGCTTCTCCTTCCCTGCAGCCTGAAATCTGCTCCGTCGCTCCGCCTCCACTTCCATCCTTTGAATCCTGCCCTGCTTGAATCCTGATCCGCTGCTGCTCCTTCACACGTCTGCTTCTGCCTTTTTCCCCACTCTGTTGCCTGCAATAGGGGTATGTAAGTCTGTCCCTTTGCCTTGCCTTTGCCCTGCCCTGCCTTCCCCTCCCTTCCCCTGCCCCTGCCCTGCCCCTGACCGGGGTTTGGGGTTTGGAGGCAGCAGCCAATCGCACAGACCAGGGGCGGGGTTTTCAGGCAGCAGCCAATCACGCAGACCGGGGGGGCAGGGATTACTGTGTCACGAAGGGGTTACTGTGTCACGAAATGATGCATGTTGAAAAGGTGTGTCACCAACATGAAAAGCTTGGAAAGCTCTGTGTTACATTGTTGCTATTTTTATTTTATTTATTTTAAATATCCTTACCCCAACAAAAACACAAACATACTAACAGATCTCTAAAAATCTGAAAGAACCAGGTTTTCATTTTGCTGTTGAAGATAAACCATCAGAGAGAGCAGGCTTTACAGGAGACCATGACATTGAATCAGCTCACCTCTTCATTTAGTACAAGACATTTTCTCTGACTAAGAAAGATTTTTAAATATAATAGGTTGGTACTCATTAAATGTATTTCCAGAAATCACAGCTGTATTTCCAATACCAGAAAAAGCAGTAATATATACCCTTCACTATCAAGGACTACTAACATTTTGTACGATCTCTGTGTGAAAGGTTGGGCAAAGTCAATGAAGCAAGATCCTATCCATCTATTTTCAAGAAAGTCATGAAAAGATTTCAACAACATATACATATCTCTCATTGTGTACATTTATCAGGAAAATAAATATGGAAAGAAGAATTTCAAAGGGATTCAAAGAATCAAAGATAAGTGCTGCAAACTGTAGTTGGGCCAGGAAACATGATCATCAATAGCAGCTAAGGTGGACAATTTGGGACCAAGTTCTGTGAATCAATAACTGCATGAGAAATCTATGCAAGTGTTAAACTTGCCCTGTGCTACTTACTCTTTAACACTGTGAAGAAAACTGTTTTGGGATAATTTAACTTGAATTATATTAGTGACATTATAGACTTTACAGAATGAATGTACTCAATAAACTGAATATGTAAGTTTCAGCTTGCAGTTTATCTGTTTATTAGATTTATATTCTTTTTTAAAAAAAAATATCAGGGCTGAAGGCAATATATGTAGTGTTCCCTCCTCCTATTATTCCTTACAACAACACCCCTGTCCGGTTTGGCTGGGAGAGAGTGACTGATCTAAAGTCATCCAATGAGCTTCTGTGGCTGATGGTAGACTAGAACCTGGTTCTCCCCACCCATAATCCAGAGCATTAAGCATTACAACACACTGTCTGTATTTTCTTTTGATAACTAAATTTTTTTTAAATGGTACAAGATCCTTACATCATCTTAATTATGATTACAATATGTATAGATAACCAACAAGTCTACAAGTTCACTTGTGATTATTTGTGCATGTTGTTGGCACCAACTGGAGTAGTTATTTCATTGTATAGGATAGGCCACTTAATATTGTACTGCCCTAAAAGAGGAAGAAGGAAAAGCAGAGAAAGGAAGGGGGGGGGGGAGAGAGAGAAATAGAAATGCTTATGAGATTTTCTTCTTTATATGGAAAAATAATAAGACATGGAATCAATGGTTGGCTCAGCAAGAGAAGATTTGCTCAGGAAGCAAATCTTCTCTTGCTGATATATATCAATCCAGTGGATTTGCATCCACCGTACCTCCTATACATACAAATCTCAAATTCCATAGTCTGTTACTATATAGTACTCATTTTCTTTTATGCAAATGTTCCCATTTGGTGACATTTCTACAGTCCTTAAGCACACACAAGTTTAGAATACATTTCTCACACAGTGGAATTATAAATTTGTGAAGAAGAAAATGGTCAGTGGTTATATCATTTCAAGGTCTGGCCCTTATTTATTTAGTATTGTAATGTTCATGTCCCTAATATGCCTAGAGGCCAGGCTGACTTTGTTACAAGGGTTATGCTTTAGCAATTGATTTTCTTTCAATGACTAAATAATGAAGTAATTTTAGCTTGTCTACTTCCTAATCAAATATAGCTCTTTTATACTGCCATTTCCGTGGGTTGCATATTCTTATCATTCAATGAGTTGCACATAAACTTAGATTAAAACCCACTGCAAGCAGAAATTTCTGTCAAGAGTCACCTGTTCCCCATTCTGTTACTCACATATATAATGTCGATAAACTCTCTAGGGTGTATTTTTCATGAAGGTCATATGAAGCTGATGCTTTCAGTTTGATAGTAAATTAGTATAGCTATAACATCGGGTGTTGTCTGCTGTTGTCTGCTGTTGGTGACCTTAAATTCAGTCATTCTTTTCTCTCCTCCCCCACCCTCATCTGAAGAAATAAATAACATAAATTAATTTTAGGTTTGTTTTATGGGGGGAAAAAGCAAATTACCTAGTAGCAACTGTTTAACATTCTTTTTAATTTTATGTGGTTGATTCCCTAAATTTATGCTGGATGTAAAATTTAAAGACAATAGTTAACATTCCAGAGATTAGCTTGAGGCAGATCAGTTTACACTAGTTACACTAGTTATTTATCCATATGAAATAATAATTCATTATTTATCCTCACAACTCAGTGAAATAAGATTGCCTGAGAATCAGTAAATGAAGGTTAACATCCTTTGTGACTATGTGGATCTAAACTCTATTCCTATCCAACACTCTTGATTAGTGCATACACGACATGAGCTGTTATAATCATTCATGATGTTTAAAAGCACAAATATCTAGCCTATGCTACTTTTGTTAACAGGGCAAACCAGCTAATCACCAGCTGTTGTTGGTGAAGAAAAAGTATGAAATCATAAAGTATTAATGTGAACAGGAAATCACATGAACTAGAGAAAGGAGTCCCTGTTGATGAACCAACTTTCCCTGCTCCATTGTGTCTGAGAGGCCAAGCACTCAGGCAGAGATGGAAGATGGTCCTCCAACCTACCTACCACCTATTTTTGCCTACCCCCCCCCCACCTTGAAGACATCCTTGGTCTCACAGTGCTCCTTTAAGAAACAGCCATTGTGTCCTTTTATTTTTCAGCTCTGAATCCTGAAAATCTGCTAAAGAAATTAGAATATTTTGTCATTAGTACTAGCCAATCGGAGCACATCATTTTTAATGCATGTTGCTTTTTTTTTTAAAGTGAAGTATACTATATTACCTATAGTATCCTTTCAAGACTGTTGTCCAAAATATCTGGGACAGGTTGAACTGGGTAAATATGTTTACATAATGAGAATTGGGCTTTCTCAGAATTCCATGTGATGTTTATACAGCAAACAATAAAAGTATCTTTTGAATCTTATCAGTGGGGTCAGAGTCATCCAGTCTCTGTCGCTGACTTTGTAATCTCTTGGCAACTCCCACACCTCTGAATAGCCGTGATCTGCTTTGGGCTTACATGTGAGCCTCTACTCATAACATAAGCCTGGAGAAAAAGCATCTTCTGGATACAAACTGGTAGGAAAAAAGTCAATTTTCATAGAAATATTGTTAATATCCTAAAATAGTTAATATCCTAAAAAGTTAAAGTTAGCTATTAAATTCAGTAACTAAAATTCTCCAAAATACCCTTCTCAGAAACAATATTCTTATAAACATTTTATTTTGCTGATACTAGTTTTTTAAGTGTAATTGTTTACGTGTTTTCTCTCATAGTTATAATTATCATAAAGGGGAGTAAATTCTCTCCCTGTTGTGACATATAGAAGACATGCTTAACTTTACAATTAATGGACTTTGAAATAGTTTGTTCACAGTTATACAAAACCTTCACACTTTTATAGTATAGTAATAACTGCTGTTCTAAAGCTCGGAACACATAAAATGCAAACCCATACCACTGAAACCAATTTAAATTTTGCTATTGATTTTAATGAATTGTGAATTTTATGTTGGGATGTAATCTACAATGCTGCACTGTGTTGTTGCCATTCCCACAGACCCCAAAACCATTTAGGTCCAAAAGTATACAAATCATAAACTGCAAAACTAATGGATGCTGTTGCTGTTGAGATCCAGGAACTGCTTCAATTGTTACATAGCCAGTGGACCGTACTCTGTTTCAAATGAAAAATAAAAGTTTAAAATAATTAGAACATTGTTATGGGGAAAATTGCAGAGAAAATGGCATGTATTTTAGTGTATGCAGGTGCATAAAATAATACAAGGTAGACAGGGCATTCATACTCATGTTTACTCAGCAGTAAATGCGACAGAATATAGGATTGCAGCCAAAACACATTTTAAGAAATGAATGGGACCAATATAAAGTATCATAAACTTCCAGTGATCTCCAAAGAAATGAAAAAAACTGTTAATTTTGAATTTCTCATAGTTCATTGGCATAGATGTGAGTATGGCAATACTAAGAAAAAAGTGATGTAATACTACTGAAAATTTATTACAATATATAGGAATGGAATTGAAACTCCCAACAGAAAGTAGCCAAAGCTAGCATTTTTATTAAGCTTTCATTTGTTGCTGCATCGCAGTAAATATGGGATATATTTGTTATAATGAATCTTGCCTGCTAAAAAACTAGTAATAAAATGAATTATTAATATATTCAAGCCTTGCTCTTTATTGTCATAAAATAATGATCAAATAATTAAAACCCTGCTGTTGTCTAGCTTCAGAATAAGCGCTCCTTTATTTAATACAGTTAAGTTATTTCTTAAGAAAAGGTAAAGGTTTCCCCTGCACAGTCGTGTCTGATTCTAGGGGGCGGTGCTCATCTCCGTTTCTTAGCCGAAGAGCCAGCGTTTTCCGAAGACGCTTCCGCGGTCATGTGGCCGGCATGACAAGCACGGAACACTGTTACCATCCCACCGAAGTGGTACCTATTCATCTACTTGCATTTGCATGCTTTCAAATTGCTAGGTTGGCAAGAGCTGGGGTAAGTGCGGGAGCTCACTCCGTCACGTGGCGCTCGGGTCTCGAACCGCCGATCTTGCGACCTTCCGATCAACAAGCCTGGCGTCTTAACTGCTGAGCCATCGCGCCCCTGTAAGTTATTTCTTACAGTACAGTTATTTCTTCAACTTACTTCAGGTGGAAAGGCAAAGTAATTATTACATTTCTTGAAGCAAGTCATTCACCATTCATGCTCTAGTCATTGTATAAATAAGATTCTGGGGTTGCAAAAGTAGCAGGTGTGAGATGCTTAATTGCTGACTTTTGACACAGAATGTCTCATCCCTTTAGAAATGAGTTATTGAAGCCTACTGCACTTTAGGTCAATTGGTGGGATGTAACAGGATTTCCTTTACGCTTGTGAAACCAAATGACTTTTGTTTGCTTTTAGTGTTATCATTTGAGAGTAATATTTTCAGACACTTTGAAAGTTTACAGCATTCTGCTCATTAAACTGAGCATCTAACAAAGCAACTAAATAAGCTTCAGTGCAAAATCTATGAGCCAAGAGCAACATATTGCAAACATACTGTATTGCTACATTTGTTCTAACTTTTTTGAAACTTTTGCCGGCTTTTTAAAAATATGTTTTTGAATAGTTGGGCTTCTTTGATTCAGAGCAATTTCTTAATATCAGTGATAAATCAGTGGCATTGTTATTGGATACTGGTGAAATGAAAAGCTAAATTGACTGTGCAATCTATTTGATCCACTTTATATGACCCTCACAGGTGGGTATACAGCCAATACCTAGAAGTATAATTTTGTTAAGAATATTTACTGATTGACTGATGAATTGATTGGAGTGGTAGTTACATGTGTTGTGCTGGAGTTGGGTAAACTCCACTAATGTCGAAAATGGGCTATGTTGGGAAGTGACTTATCATCTTCTGACTAGCAGGTGATTACCTAGCTATGCATTTAGCTGCTTAAACCTGTAATGAGAGATGACATTAAATTATAAACATCAGTGAAACTTTTTTATATTTGTGATAACAGCATATTCCATAAGGGTGTAGATGGTTTTTAGATTTCCAAGCATGTTATAGATTCGTGTTTATACATGTCAGCTATTTTAATCAAAAGAATTTTGCCTCTTAACCTGAATAAGTTAATTCATTTAAGTGATCTGACTTTTTACCTCTGTAGTCTACATAATATAATACATTTATGAGATCTGGTTTGATGGAAGAACAATGTGAAATAAAGAATGCAAGGATGACAGGCCCTCAATCTTCTTTGTCACATTCTTTATGAATGATCTGGTCAAGGCTACAGACTATAATGTCTTATCTATAATATGATAAAAATGTTGAACTGTGTTCAGCTGTACTGAACTACATAATGTACTAGGGTAGCTGACCATAGGTTTTTTCAAAGGTCAAAATGATAGTACCTTCCTTACATTTGTAACACGTATATATTCTTTTTATCTTGGAGTTCTTTTATCTTGTTTATAAATTGGTGAAATAAATTGACGTTCCTTGTGCTAGAGAGAAGTTGTATCAGTTTTCCTCCCTCAAGTTTAACTACTATATTTAATGGGCTTTTTTTTTTCTTAAGATGAAAATTGACAATGGCCTTTTTTAATGCAAAAATACAGACCTTGATCTTTGTCTTTTTGTCCTTTTACTCAGATTTTCATTTTTTTCCCCTTAGTTTTGGGAAGAGTGGTGATGTAGGGATAGAGGGTTCCTTTGTCTTTTTGTATATGTTAAATCTATTTTAAGTTTAACAACATAATTTTTATGTATTTCCTGCCTCAAATGGCAAGAAGTTGACATTTTTTGCAACTCCTGCCTGAAATGGCAAACATAATGCAAATATTCACTAATTGTGTTTAGACAATTCCATGTTTCAAGGAAACACCAAAAAGAAAAAAGTGTTTGAGGCCCATATGTGGCCTCAGATTGTTCACCCCAATTTACACAGTAGAATTTTGAATATTTTAAGATAGCTATCATATCATTGAGGGAATGATATTAAAGGCAGAACTGAAGTACTTTGGCCACATAATGAGAAGACAGGATACCCTGGAGAAAATGCTGATGCTAGGGAAAGTGGAAGGCAAAAGGAAGAGGGGCCGACCAAGGGCAAGATGGATGGATGGTATTCTGGAGGCGACGGACTCAACCGTGGGGAAACTGAGGGTGGCTACGGCTGACAGGAAGCTCTGGCATGGGCTGGTCCATGAAGTCACAAAGAGTCGGAAGCGACTGAACGAATAAAACAACAACAATCATATCATTATGTTCAGTCCTCTCAATAACTCCTTAAATTGTAGTGACCTCAGTTATTATTGCAAAAGAGCAAAGCAAAACAGAGAAGACAGTTATTTCCCTAAGTTTGGACATGCTTAGAAGTCCAAACAACTTTTTAACCAGAGTGCATTTGCCATCCCTTCCTGGCCAGATTTCTTGCCAGCTACAGCAATAAGTCTAGACTCTACAAACATTCAGGAGCTGCAGTACACAGAACTCAAGACATATAATTATGTCTTCTCCAAGGTTTAAATTCTAGGTCTTTTCCTCCTGCTTTTTGCAGTCAAAAGCCTGGAGGCTGAAATACACCTGCTTGTTGTTTATAACACATCTGTCTCACCTGAGGACCTGTTTCACCTGCTTCATTAATTATATCACCTTCCTCACTATCTCTCTCTTCCTTTCTAGGCTTGGAGGTGTCACGTGACTTCCTCTCCAAGTTTTGGTTTGGGTGACTACAGGCCATTTCTTCATCAACTGGAACTGATAATATCTTACCCTTTTCAAATCTCTACCATCTACCAATGAGGATGGTGGTAAGAGTGGATCTCTATCTCCTCCCTGCCTAAAGTTGATCAGTTCAACCGATCAGTTCTGATCAGTTGAAAAGCTATTACTGTTTATTCAGATTTTCAACAAGAATCAAAAACAATTAAATCCGGATCTAATTTGGTAAAAATGTGTGCCTTCGTCAGCTGTTCAAAGAGTTGAGAAATGTGAAGAGGATAGTGATTCTTAATGGTTGCAGATTCAGGAGCTTGAAATCATGGACTAAATAAGAGTCTTCCCTCTTAACAAAAAAGATTAGGAACATTTGTGGTATAGAAAATAGGTGCATAAACTTTTATATGAGTTCTCATTGATAAATTCTTCTGTATTCAGCATTGGATAGCATAATTTTGTGGGGGCTGAGCTGATAATGTGGTCATGGAATTGATGGGGAGGCAGGATCTGCATTTTTCACACTCAACATAGTCCACATATCTGGCAAGTAAGGTTTGAGGTTCTGCTGCAGAGTGATGATCAGTGAGAGGTTAGGCCTTTGGGTCATGAGTCCTCTTTCAGGATTAATCTATTTTAAATATGCTGTTGCCTGATTAATAGACAAGGTAATTTAATATATCTTGCCATACAACTGCTAGGAGTTGTTTTGTTTAAGTAGACATTGAAAATTGTATTTTGAAACACATTTTGGATAGAAACCCAAAGGGTAGTCATCTTAATATTTTGGAGCTGTTTATCTACTCTACCTACTGAAAAGGGATTTGACCCTGAATTTAATAGCCCCCATATCTAACCGCCCCCAAAAAAGGTTAAACACACAGTCATATCTTGTATATTGCCCATCTTCCTTGCCAACTTGAGTTTTTAATTTCCAAACTTTTTTTCATTTATGTATATGTGCATTTGTGTGTGGGTGGAGGGAGGGAGGGAGAGAGATACATGGATACGTATATGCAAGATCACAATTTTAAAAAAATATATAGGTTTGGGACAAGAATTTCATTGAAATAATGTGCTTATTCAGATTAATCGTCTAAGCTAAGGCATCCCATTGTAAAATTGAATATTTTGTGCATCTATGTACAGAAACAAGTATCTCGTGCAGGAACTATTCTGCACAGACTTAGAGGCTAGGACTGAATGTTCCCTTCTTCTGAACATCAGTCAAATTATAAACCCTACTTAAAATTGTACGGAGATGAAAATCCTCAGGTCAATTTATAATTCTACTGAGTAAGGTAATAAATTCACTATGATTCCTATAATATTTGCCTGGGAGGTAAGGGGATATTCAGTAGAGTAGTACAACTGCTCCAGTAACATCTGATAGCTCTTAGTTGGAATTTATATGGAAATTGCAGGTTGTGATGGATTATATCCCTTCTTGTGGGCTTACCAATCCATATAGGCCACAACTTGATTCTGATATAGAGAAAAAAAACCTTGGCAAATTGATCAACTGTTAGCAGTTTGCAAGATGATTTGTAGCCATTGTTTAATCTTGGTCTTGAGGTACAGGCTCTTTTCCTACAGTGCTGGGAGTAAGAGTGGGCAGATCTTACTGTCAGACCTCTTGCCAGTTATAACAATAAATTTCAACTCCACAGACATTTATTCCCTAATTCAGGAACTTGCTTTTAGCAGAAGCTCAAAGACACAACATGGATAGATTAGTTACTTCATTTCAGAAAATAATGAAGGTTTATACATTCAAAGATCTGCCTACTGCAATTCACAAAGCTCAAGGCCTATATGCAGCATATGTGTGCTCCAAGGTTTAAATTCTAGGGATTTTTCTTATACTTTTTCAAAAGGCAAGAAGGACATGAAAAATTAGCTGTTTCCTTTATGACCTTGAGCTAGGGAGGCCGTTGCTCATTGTTTATACAATAGTTCTGCCTCATCTAGAAAGCTCTGGTTCTGACCTTCATGCCTTATACTTCCCTGGCTATAAGTAGCAGACTTCTCTATCAAATGTTCTCCATATACAACGCCATACCATGTTATTTCCAAGCCATAGTATCACTTAAATTTTAAAATACTGTGTCTGCCTCTTTTATTGCCCCTAAGTGATCCACTAGGATAATAGTTATAAAAGAATCTTACTTCAGCTTCTGATGACCATCTCTGTTCAACATCTCTGCTATTTAATTAGCTTCTTCACTTTTTTGCTATACGCTCCATTTTATAATCTTAAAGCCATAGTAGAATATCCCAGATTTTCATATGTTCCCCACCTTGGTTGACTGATTATGTGCTATTAAGTTGGTGTCAACTCTTAGCAACCACAAAGATTTTCCCTAAGACGATCTGTTCCCAACCTGGACCTTCAGATCTTCCAATGGTGTACCCATTGCTACTATAAATGAGTCCATCCACCTGGTTGCTGATTATCCTCTTTTTATCTTTCCTTCCACCTTTCCCAGCAGAAGGAAGAGCCAATACCAAGGCAATGGTCATATAAGTGGGTCAAGAAAATAACTTGAGAAAACCTCTTAGACAATCCCTTCCCTAGTTCACACAAAGATAAAGTGAAGGAGGGGGAAGCACATTCAGACTTGCAAGATTCTGTTACTATAGCTTTTATGATAAATGTACTCCTGACCTATATAGCATTAGTTTCTTAGTCTGGTCAACGCACCTTAGTCTAGTCAGGGGACACTATCTACTGTAATTTGTTTGATTACTGATTTTATTGTTTCAGTAAATGTTAAGCATCCAGAGTCATTTGAATGTCAGGTGGCCTAGAAATTAGATAGATAGATAGATAGATAGATAGATAGATAGATAGATAGATAGATAGATAGATGATAGATAGATAGATGTTGCTTCTAGGGTACTGTATTCTCTATCTACTTTCTGGAAAGTGAAAATATCAGCAGACATATTAGGAACCTGTTTTTAGCAGAGTCCAATTTCCAATAGATAGCATATTACTTAAAGTATATGAATTGCCACCATCACTATGTCTCTCTTTTTACTTATTCATTAAATAATCCTTTACATTTAAATCATGTTTTTCCACCAGAAATTTAAGACAATATAAACCAGTGATGGTGAACCTATGACACGTGTGTCAAAGATGACACAGCACAACGTTTTGGGTGAAACGCCAGTGTTCACCAATACCCGACAACAATTCTCCTTGTCTGAGTTACTGAAGAAACTGAATGAACAAAAGGCACTGCAACTCCCCCCATCTCTGCCCTTTTGGCCGCCCTGCACCCTGCCTTGCAGGGCTGCAAGTGGCCCCAGAACCACATGGCTCTGGGGCCGCTTGCCATGCCCCGGGAAGCCACAGCTGCCCCAGCCCCGCTCCAGTCGCAGTCATCTCACCACCCCTGGGACCCCTGCGGCCCTGCCCTTCACTACCCCAGCTCATCTTGCTCCCTCTTGCATGAACCGGCTTTGCCCGAGGGGGCAACACTAATAATTATAATTTGCATTGTGTGTGAAGGGGCACACCTTGGCATGAAGGGGCACGAAGGGGCGCTTTTGAGTGAAGGGGCATGCTTTTGCTGGCTTCTTCAGGAACCAGCTTTGCACGAAGGGGCAATAACAATATTTTTTTAAAAAAATTTATTAATATGTAAAGAATTGTTTCTCTCTTTTTCTGGGGGGGGGGGTGACACACCAGCAGAGTCAAGTTAGGCATTTTCTGAATTTGCCGAGCCCAAAAGATTCACCATCACTGATATAAACACTCCCTCCTTCATTTTTTTCCCTCACAACAATAACCCACAAATTAGGATAGTCTGAAAAATTGTAATTGGTGCAAAGTAACCTAGTGAATTTCTATGACTAAAGATGGACTCAAAGCTGAATCTCCCCAATTCTAGTCCAACATCTTAACCAATGAAATACTGTGCTTTCTTTAAAAGTTTAATAATATCCTGTGGTGGAATCATCAAAACTTTTGCTTGGCATGATTTACATGATTTGAAGAATCTGCTGCAAATTCTTTCACTGATTCCTTCAGTGATAGCATTATTACTATTTCCCACCTTTTTGCTTTTATTCAAATGCTTCAAGCTGACTCTCATGCTCAACTAGCATTTTCTTTAAGTGATTTATAGCATCAGCAAGCCACAGTAGCAATGTAAAGCCTATCTTCATTAGTAATATATCACCATGATGATAACAGAATTTTGCCATAAATTGCTAGTGTGGAAATATTCATGGCTTTGTTTGCATGTATATAATCCTTTACTGTACATTTATCCCTCCCTTCCTGTTTGCTCTGTTTCTTTTGAATAACATTATCCCTGCCACTCTTCCACTAGGTTCTAGTCATGCCTATTAAATCACATTTATTTTCTTGTTCTAAGAGTTCAAGTTCACATTTATCCTTGTTTTATATATTCAATACATTACTTAGGGGACTAAGTAATGTATTGAATATATAAAACAAGGATAAATGTGAACTTGAACTCTTAGAACAAGAAAATAAATGTGATTTAATAGGCATAACTAGAACCTAGTGGAAGAGTGGCAGGGATAATGTTATCAAAACCATAGGTTATATATTTCTGATCTCTTAAAGTTTTTCTTGTATATTAATCAACTTGCAGCACAATCATATTTTAACTCTTGTTCCCATTCTAATTACATTTTCCCATGCTGTATGCTAGGCTTAAATTGAAGAACGTAGGGAAAACCACTAGACCATTCAGGTATGACATAAAGCAGTGACAGATTTTATTTTCTTGGGCTCCAAGATCACCGCAGACAGTGACTGCAGCCATGAAATTAAAAGACACTTGCTCTTTGGGAGGAAAGCTATGGCAAACCTAGACAGCATATTAAAAAGCAGAGACATCACCTTGCCAACAAAGGTCCGTATAATTAAAGCTATGGTTTTCCCAGTAGTAATGTATGGCTGTGAGAGTTGGACCATAAGGAAGGCTGAGCGCCAAAGAATTGATGCTTTCGAGCTGTGGTGCTGGAGAAGACTCTTGAGAGTCCCTTGGACTGCAAGGAGGTCAAATCAGCCAATCCTAAAGGAAATCAACCCTGACTGCTCATTGGAAGGACAGATGCTGAAGCTGAAGCTCAAATACTTTGGCCACCTAATGCGAAGAGAGGTCTCACTGGAAAAGACCCTGATGCTGGGAAGGACTGAGGGCAAAAGGAGAAGGGGACGGCAGAGGATGAGATGGTTAGATAGCATCACCGATGTAATGAACATGAATTTGAGTAAACTCCGGAGACTGTGGAGGACAGGAAGGCCTGGCATGCTATGGTCCATGAGGTCATGAAGAGTCGGACACAACTAAACGACTGAACAACAACAATGCTAGGAGGTTTAAAATTCATTCCTGAAAGATGTAGTTGAAGGTGCATTTGGTTAGGTTTCTAAGACTCATGCCAAACACATTCTTCCAGTCTTTGTAATGAAGGACTTAACAAAAATCTTCATCACAGAAGCATGGGCTAGATCCAAAAATTCCAAACCTCCATGAAACCTTCATAGGCAATGGCCAGCAGAAAGCTGCAAAACGTTTACCAATTCTGGCCGGTGGCAATTTTCCTGTTCAGAGCTTCATGATCACTTAAAATACATTGAAAACTGCATATTTTTTTTCTGTTTTATGGCCATGCTTCCCCCCCCCCCCAAGTAAACAAGAAGGGAGAATGAGCAGTACGCTTACTGAGTCTTGGCAAGATTTCTGAAATATTCCAGATATACAGGTATGTGCCAAGAAGATGGGGGGGAGGGGAAACAACAACAACCCACCCTCCTGCAGTGACTTGTCAGGATCATGCTGTTGCCCTAAACCTTCTCAGTAGCCAGTCAGCAGTGAGCATCACACATTCCGTCCTTGAAACAATGGCAGGATTCCTTTGCTCTTACTTTCTTTATAAATGTATTGTGCCAAAACTGAAATGTTTTGGATTGAAATCTGTAACATAAAATAAATGATTGGATTGGAATCTATAAAATAAGATACTTGAAATCTACTATAACATCTTTTGGCACTGGACATTTGGAATCATCTTCCAGTGGACAGCCAGTTGGCTCCCATGCTGACCTCTTTCCTGAAGTGGTTCAAAACAAAGTTTTCCAGAAGGTGTTTGGACCATGGTTCCATTTTCACTGGGTTATAGTTTGATTTTTGTTAATTGATTTTATTCTACATTTAATTGGTTTGTGGACCTTTTATTTGTATATATGTTTTTATTCATATTGTTCACTGTGTATCTTATCTTGTATACTGTTGAAAGTCATTCAGGATTGCAGCAGTCTATACATGTGGTAAATAAATAAATAAATGAGCCAAAAGAAAAAAAAGTGGAACATCATGTATTAACATCTATAGCTAACAGTTCTCAAAGATATTATCAGTGATGTATAGCCCATCCTTCGAAATTACAGTTATCTTACGATACCTTAGATAGTAAAACCATATAGGTTTACAAATTGCCATTAAGCCTAAATAAATACTAATCAACAACACCATATCATTCCACAGTAATACTATTTCAGGACTCTTCCTCATGGCCATGACAATCTTATAACCTCCAGTCCTTGGGTTGATAAAGTATGTGTAATAATATGTGAGAAAGACCTTGAAAGACAGGGTGAAGAGATGCTGCCTAGGGAATGGTCAAATGAGGGCATAGCTGCAGCTGCATAATGGGTGGAGAAAGAGACTCAGAAGGGACACTTCCTAACTTCTCAGGCTGTAAAGGATATGGCGGGAGATTTGTACTTTCAGACTTGCAAGATTCTCTTAATGTAGCCTTACAATAAAGTAGAATTAGCTCATCCAGTTATGTTTCCTTTCTGGCCCACCTGGGAAGGCTGACAGTATGCTAGCAAAATTGCTCTTCCTTGATGGTTGAGGACTATTCTGCTTTAATAAAAAGGTCAGTAAGTGGTATTGTCCTTCCAATTTTAATACAGAGAGGTTAAACAAAATTCACCCAGCTTCATTTCTCTCCCACTGAATATCATCTGTAGCAGAAAAACAACCAAACTACTCTCCTTAAAATTGATGGGGTGGAGTGGGTGAGTATTCACAGGTGCTTGGAACAACCTATGAAGTTGCATGTCTAAGAGTCACAGATAAGTGATGCTCTACACCTACACCCTCTTAGGACGTTTATTTATGAAGATGGGTTTAACATTCTTTTGAAATAATAATACCCAAGGAGCTTGGGTAATATCAGACCAGAACTTTATAAAACATCAGTCAAGCATTAGGTAGACAGCTGCATCTGCAGAACCAGAAATCTACTGTATCCCCAAGTCAAAACTGCTATAGAGGGCTATAACCAGTAACTAGAAGGAAGGGATATGTCTGCATCCACCTAAACTTGCCAAAAAGAGTAGGGTAAATCTCAGTCTCTTAATGTGGTATCAGCTACATTGTCAAGGAAACACTGTAGATCACGTTCACTGAAAAAACTGTGTCAGGAGAAGAGAGGAAACATTACTTTAAAACTCCAACAGTTAAATATGATTTTTAACTTCCTCCACTGTGAGCTGAGGATGAAATGAAATTCATAAGGACATTTCATTTAAAAAAGAGCAGTGTAGTATGTTTGTGCTGAAATCTGAATTGAGCCCACAGTAATACAACTCAAGAACCAAACTACAATAGACCTGCACTGTCCCCATATCTACTCTAGCAACACTGTTACTGGACCTATAATATTATCCACAACATCAGACGGCCATAGTATCCTTTTGCTTATTCTCCAATGTGACAGATGTCATCATACAACTTTATTTTACATTGGAGAAACTGCCCAATCTCTGCATAAAAGAATAAATGGACAAATCAGAAATGGCAATGTCCAAAAATCAGTGGAGAAATATTTCAGTTCCCCAAAACACTGAGCCAAAAGTGTCCTTTTCTGAAAAAAGAATTTCATTGCAAAACATCTGAACTAGAATTTATAAGAAACTTTTAACAAGTTTTCTTCATGGGTTAAATAGAGAACAACATTTCTTATTGCACTACCTGCGTTATGTAGCTCATCAGTGCAAGAAAATATCATACCTAACTTCTGTATTGCCAGTAACCACTGCCTGTAAGTAATTCTGCCTCTCACCTCTTCTTTCATCACTCCCACCTTCACTTTTCTGCCCACCCCCCCAACACAATGGTCATGTGCATACAGTGCTTCTTTCTCAGGTTATAGTCTATGTATCTGGTGAAAGAGACTGTGATAAAGAAAACCTTAAGCAATAATAAATTTGTACGTCTTCTGGGTGCCAGAAGGCTCTTGTTATTTTTCATTGTTTTGATTACAAATTAGTATTATCTGAAAAGCCATCTGTAAAGTTAAAAATAACAGGGGTAGCAGTTAGGTCTATAGAGCTATCTGTATGAAGGGGTCAGATTGTGCCTTTCCACAGACTAAAAGCTGCCCACCCCATTATAATGTAGGACTATTCAGCAATATATCAATAGCTATGCATTTCCTGTCCTTTGTTTCAAGAAGCCACTTTGGATTCTGTTGTGTCAATCTTGTATATAAGCTAGAGATAGATTAAATGTCTTTCCCGCTCGCCGAGATAAGAAAAAAGCACAAGCTTTGAACTGCATAGCAGTGTTAGAAAGATATTAAGTTGGTATCACATGGGAAAACAGGATGAACAAAGAAATATGGGTAAAGCCAAGGTGAAGGGCATCTTCAAGATGATATAAAAGCTACAATTACAATAGATTGCCTATATGGCTTGAAGGTAGAGATAGAAGATGAACTGTACTTAGAACAAAATTAACACCAATTGCTGGCAGAGCAAGGGCATAAGCAACAATGATGAAGCAGCTGTGTCAGAAGGACTCAAGGGAATGGGGAGGAAGGCTCTTTGCAACCTCTTTTATAGGTTACCTGGAGAGCAGGTTTCTAAAAGTGGAATAACAAAAAGAAATGGGAAGTCTTGAAAAAGGTTATGTGGAAGGGGAAATCTTGTGACATCGACAGTAAGATCTGATTTCCTAAAGTAAAAGGCATGATTTTTAGACCCAATACTAGGAGCTGAAAGATACTTCCTTTGATACCATTCCTTGATTCTTTAAATGTGGCCTGTTACAATGGAAGGCCAAAGCATCTTGAATAAACTCTCTGCTCCCAAATTAGGGGAGCAGTAAAGTCAATGATAAATATTTTTTAAAATCACTATCAGGAATGGGTGGCCAGCTATCATCATATCCCAAGCGGCCTGTATATTGTCTAAAAATACAAGAGCTGTTGCATATGCATTTGCTTACATAAACACAGGGCTCTTGGCGCCTGCCCTCTAGAACAACCTAGCTTTCCCCCCAGGCTAGAGTGGGTGAGACATCCCTTCTGTGATGCTTTGATTTATTAGGCTGTATTTCTTTTTTCTGGACTTTCTTTTTTAGTTGATGTATATTCTTTGGGTTGGGTTTTTTTTTCATTGTTTTATTTTGTAACCTACCCATAACCAATAATTGTGTGTGTGTGCTGCTTCCTGGATCAAGCTCCAAACTTGCCTCTCTCCAGAATGTCAGATTGTTTCAAGGAATGAATTGGCAGGTTTTGTATTTTTGTTTTTCACATCTGAAAAGGAGAAAAGCTGAAGCTTTTTGTTTTGCGGGGAGGCTTGTTGTTTGTTTTGTTCGCTTTTGCAAGCTGAAGCTTGGGCCGGCTTCCTTCTTCTACTGGCTTTGACCTTGCTTCATCTCATCCCCCATATGTTGGTCACAAGCAAGCCTTTGTTCAGTGTCCACTGCAACCTTCCTATAGCAAAGGAAGATAGGCAGTTTTAGAACTGAACCTCATCTTAATCCTTCTCATCAGTTTCTAAACTAATGGTTATAGTCTCTAATCAGTTTTGTAATTTCTGGGTGGAGGGAGGTGAAATTTCCGGCTTCATTTTCTCTGTTTATATAAGCAGTGTATATCAAACTCTTCTCTCAGTTCACTTCCCAGGGCCTTTCCCCACTGCCAAGTTAAAGTGCTAGCCACCCATTCTTGAATCCACGAAATTTCTATGCTGGCATGAAATTTGATGTCCCTGTTGGCAACCCCTGTCATGCCTCTATAGCCTTTGTTCCCAGTCACTGCAATTCATCTGGCTTCCCTCCAAAGATATGGGGACAAAACCAAATAGAGGTTTTAGGTTTTAGGTTTTAGGTTTTAGGTTTTAGGTTTTAGGTTTTAGGTTTTAGGTTTTAGGTTTTAGGTTTTAGGTTTTAGGTTTTAGGTTTTAGGTTTTAGGTTTTAGGTTTTAGGTTTTAGGTTTTCCTTCCTCTGAGAAAAGACTATTAAGGAGAAAACCCTGGTACAGTACCAATGACTTAAAACTATCTTATCATGCAGTACAGAAAAGATGAAGGCAACATCATGGGTAACAGAAAAAAAAGAGAGAGATGGCTAAGGCATCTTTCTGTTATGGTTTAGATGTAAGTGGGAGATGCTACCAGCCTCTGGGCTCAAGGTAGGCATTACTCTCACATCTCACACACAGATACAGAACTCTACATATAAAATATACTACATCATGTGAGAGGTTATGAAAAGGGCCTGGTTGCAAAAGCACAGCCATGTTAATTTCAAAAGAGACATATTTAATAGAAACAAAAAGAACTACACTTGACAGTAGAGTAGCTTCCCTCCTAACATACATCCATCCATCCATCCATCCATCTTTCTTTCTTTCTTTCTTTCTTTCTTTCTTTCTTTCTTTCTTTCTTTCTTTCTTTCTTTCTTTCTTTCTTTCTTTCTTTCTCCATACAAATATACACAACGTGTACCTAAAATATTGAAAAGAAAATGCGATATTAAACTTTATTTTGTGTGGAATAGGGCAAAGAGACTTTTGTTACTCCAGATGTTCTGGGGCAGGACATTCTCTGAGACCCATTTTTAGAACTCTCCTATTACATAGCTGGAAGAAGAACCAATTGACTCATGATGTTTTGTGCCCATACTCTGCATTTCAAGACAGGCAGAAGAGAAAATAATCAAAAGTTGACTTTAAACTGGTTTGTCAAGGATTGGGATTGGAAATGCAGTAATTGAAATGTCCACTATTTCTTTCCTAAACATGATTATGGCTAAAATATATATAACAGCATGGTCATTCACAGGGAGGCAAGTGATAAAAAGTATAGTGCAAACTCTGCCCTTTACACATATACTTGCGACATGATGCAAGTATGAAAGGGTTGATCTTGCATTGTGATGTATTGGCACATTTTTCATCATTTTGGTGTCATTATGGCTGGCTGAGAGTGCCTATGTAACAGCAACATGGAATCTGTGGTCTACCACATGTTGCTGGATTACAGTTCCTAGAATCCTTCACCACTGACCACGTTGACTAGAATTAATAAGAGCTACAGATCAACAATATCTGGAAGACCACAGCTTTATAATGTATTCTGACAGACAGCATAATATCTGCAGGTTCATAGAAGCAATACATCATTACCCTCTATGCAAATATTATAATAATTCCCTGGAACTAATATAGCAATTACTATCTATCCAAAGATTAAAATAAATATGCTTGAATGACTGAATTAACTGACCATTGCATTTTTTTAATCATCTCACATTAATTCATAACAGGATAGCATTTCACCTTGACTCCACATTAATAATGTGACTTATTTCTTATTATTATTGATAATACAAATGGAGTATGCAATAATAAGCTCAGGTTTTCATATGCACTTCACAATGAGAGTAGAAAAAATGAGAAGGAAACTAAAAGGGCAAGGATTTGATATAGTTATTCCAATCGAAGAGAATAGTTATTCCTTCTGTGTGTATTTGGAAGAGTTAGGTGTTATTTTTGTTTTCTAAAAAGTTGTCATGATACAGAATGAAGACAAAAGCTGTAGTTCATAATATCAATTTCCATCATGCAGATGTTTCATTGATACACTTCAGATCTTTCAGATATGGTCCTTCTAACAAGAACACATAAAGATTTTGTCTCACTCCCAGACCATTATTTTCATGTGAAATGAGAATGACAAAAACAGGGCTTTAAACGGTAGATATTGTGTGGTTTTGTCATATCTCTGTTTGCCCCTTATCTTTCTGTGGATTGAAGTTTTTGCAGTTTCCAGATCAGATGGAGAACTATGTACATGTTGGTATTATTCAGCTTAAACATCAGAAATGGAACACATACAAACTTCATTTACCTATATCAGACTGTCATTCTGTGCTACACTTTGCCTTTCTCTAGCTTACTCTGACACACACACAAGCACAAGGTCCCCATACTTGAGTCACAAAGGTTAGATTCACAAACACGCCAGACTAAAATGTGGTTTATTGGCTAGTGGCCTAGCGTGTTATGTGCTTTCAGGTTATGTGGTTGGTTTGTCATCCACTCGTTGAATGAATTTAATTTAATTCAGAAAATTGTGGTTTAGTTAACCATGGATTAACATGTTGTATGCAAATACAAGTTAAGGCCAGACATACAATCCAGACATGATGCATATAAAGGGCAGTCACATTCTTCTCTTGCTCTCTTCTTGCCTTTCAGAACATGCAGGGATAAGGAGGTCTGAACCTCCAATATCCATACTTTGAAATCACATAATGTCTCTTTTTCTAATATCAATTACCTGAGCCAGGAGAGAGGTACTTAGTTTAAATGCACCGGTTAACATCCTTGAGTGAGTCTTACTATGATGTCCATCCCAGAAATCTCAAAAAAAAAAAATCATAGCAACAGAGAGGAAGAAATTTGGCAGTAGGGTGGCATATTGAGTAACCATTCAGAACCCACAAAAGGAATGTGTGGGCCAAAAGCTGCAAGTGGTTGCTGCAGAGACGATGTTTCACTCCAAAGAAACAATTTGATTTATGAAAAGAGGTGGAAGGTGTATTAAATAGATCTTACAATTCCACATGTTCTCAACCGTGTAGTGCTGCTAATGATGAAAAGCCTGGATTGGCCTGACCATGAGCTCAGAGAAGCCCTTCGATCAAATGGCAGATTGGAGTGAGAACCAACTGCCATTGTTAACTACTACTGTCTTCTACCAAATGAAAAGGGAGCACCAACCTTCAAATTCACATCAGGATTCCAAACATTTGGAACCTCTTATGGGAGAAAAGGACCTCAAAGGGGGAATCAGTTGCTTATATAGAAAACTTTCCTTTGGACAGTTCATACATAATGTAATCAGCAGCTAATACTGCATTATTTTTATTGTTGTATTAGTTGTGATGGCTGTACTAACAAAGCAAGTTGACAAGTCCATGTAGAACTTTCACATAGATGTCTGTAGCTTGAATCATGTCAACTGGATTTCTATTTTCTCAGTGGAAACGTTTCGCTCCTTATGTGAAACGTTTCCACTGAGAAAATAGAAATCCAGTTGACATGATTCAAGCTACAGACAATTCCACCTGGATGACTGAGAACCTTCATAGACATATTTTCACATAGATGATGCTTTTACTTTTTCAAGAAATTAAAATTATCCCTTCTCCAACATCAGCCTTCAATAAATCTAAGCAACTCTTCCTCAGTAGGAAATAGGTGCTATTAAGTTGGCAGTGTTAATAATAATGGAAAGAATACATGTATTATAATACAGGCATGTATTATTCCGTTGCAGACATTACTGGATCTGGGCACAGTTGCATCTCTAGAAATATAAAGGGTACTATAATGTTCTGTGGAGACCTTGGTGCTCTCTGAGCTTGGTTGTTTGCTAGACATTTCATGACCCGACTAGGTAACATCATCAGTGCTAGTGAGTGTGGTGTTTGCTCCCTGTTTATATACAGTTACTTGCCTGCCAGTGTTGGTGGGCATATGGTTTCTCCTTGGTAGTTCCTTGATTAGGGTATTGTTTTCTGCTTGATTGTTTGTCTGGTAATAATAACTTGCTCATCTGGGTATAGGCTGCTGGAGAGGACGTGTTCTGGTATTTTTGTTTCCTTCTTAGCTTTTTTATTGTCTCTTTTGACTGGTGGATAAATGTGGTTTATCTCTACATGTCTACTGATGCTGATTTGTCTGAAGCTTCCAGGAATTCCCTAGTGTTTTTGGAATTAGTTTGGTCTAGGATGCTCACAGTTTCCCAGTTGACACTGCGGTTGAGTCTGTCCATGTTCAGAATTGTAGTATATTGTAGGTGAGTCAAGTGGATGAGAAATAAACTCTTTAAGATTCTACAGATAATTCTTTATGGTAGGAAAGATTTATTATGCTGCTTTCAATAGTGACAAACAATAGCAGCTCAGCTTTTACAATTCCCACTTTGCACAATTTTTTCTTCTTTGTTAAATCTGTTTTCACTCAAAGTGTGGCAATTCAGCATGATCATAACAATACATGGCCATATAAATCTTCATTTATATGTAATCTTTGTAATTCTCAATTTCAAGGCCAGAACATTTTTTTCCTACTCAAAGGCTCTAAGACTCTGATTTTTTTTTTCCAACATAGCAATTTGTATACAACCCATGGTTAATACAGCAACGTTCAGTATCTAAGAAAAAGGCTCTTAAACTTATTATATATTTTTATAATTCTTAAAATGAGTGAACAAAATATATTTAAGATAAAAAAGAATATATATTAAAAGATATGGATAAACAATATATTTATAAAAGGTTCCTATTTAGTTCCTGTTTAGTACAGAAATTCAGTTTGTGTATGCAGGAAAATATTTCAGATATTTCACCCATTTCTATTACAAGCCAGTATCAAAACTAATTTCCAGAAGCAAATTAATTATTACCAGTTCCTAGGCAGTTCATCAAAATCACGGGTCAGGATTTTTCAGTCACATAACTTTAGACGAATATTTGAGCCTTGTGTATTCAAGTCACAGACTTATCTACTCCAGAATCCCACCCAGATGGATTCAAAAAGAGCACAGGCAGAGATATGAGAGAGAAAGCCTTCTTCTACTATGATTCCCTTGCAGGTGGCATTTAAGATTTGATGTCTGCAAATCAGATGTTAGTTCATAAGACTAATTTATAATGATTTCAGTGTTATTGTTGGACTTGTAATTTTGAGAGGGGGAGGTCTGTTGGCAGTGGGATCTTGGCTATGACTGATATTTAAAAGATGGACTATAGCAAATAGTAACTTTATTGTTAACAATAAATATTATATGCATGATATATTAACAATAAATACCACAAAGTAGCCAGAGATGGCCTGTTCCTTTATGAATTTTCCCAGTCTCTTTTTAAAACTGTCTAAACTGGTGACCATCACCATATCTCATGGCAGGAGATTCTATAGCTTAATTACACACTATATAGAGAACAGCCTCCTTTTATCAGATGTCTCCCCACATTTATTTTCAGTGAATGGCCCAGAGTTTCTATAACAAGAGGGAATATAGAAAAACTCTCTGTATCAACACTTTCCATGCTGCATGACTTTATATACTTTATCATGTCATGTTTATTCAAATCCAAAGAGCTTTTCCATCTCTGCTTGCCTGCCAATATCCTAACAGCCAAACAACTGGCATGTTTCTGGATATTCAAAGCTATCGCACCAGTTTAACCAATCACTATTGGCCAGTTAGAAATGAAGTGGACAACCCTACATCCTAAGGCTACATGATAATTTTTAACATGTAATATTTAAACGTGATAATTTGTAGCATGTGATATTTAATTAAATCTAAATAGAAATACAGTAAAATTTAGTTTTGGTGTTAGTCCTACCCTTCAGTGTGCCACTCAAACTTTAAGTGCAGCGATCTGTTAAGAAAAGTTGCACATTGCTGAGTTAGAACCATAAATACAATATTTCAAGTTATATTATGATGGATTTAAAACAATTACAACAATTTCCAGAGTATATGTAAGGCTTGAAGTCAAGAGTCTGTCTTCAGATTTTTTTTACATACAGCAAGATCTGTTCAGAGTGAAGCTTTACACACAGGATGGTGAAAATGCAAGTAGATCAATGCTTTGACACATAGTAGGGGGTGAGCTTCTTCTAACATTCATTCTGGTAAAGTGGTTCTTGTGAAAATGACTTTTGTCCTGTTTTCCTCTCATTGCTATAAAGAGGAAGATAAAGTGGCCACTAAGAAGAAGATATTTAAGCAAAAATTTCCAGTGACAATAAACCAGTACCTAGGCTTTTCAAGTTATGCCACGCTACAATGTAATAAGGTGTGTTTTTCCTGGTGAATGTCACTCGTTTTTATCACAGAACATCTCAGCACTGTTCTCCTCTAATTGACTCATACTAGTAGACAGTTAACACGTCACCTCATAATAATAGTTTCAAAGCTGGCTACATCATGCTATTCCCACTGAACCTGTGCAGAGTTCTTAGCGTTTTTTATCTAGATTGGTATTCTCAACATAGAGCTTCTATTAATTCAACAAAAATTTCTCCTATTGGAATTTCCTGCCATGGGAAACAGCAGGTTTTGTTACTGTACAGGTTTTAAACTGCTTTAAAAAGTGGGGTGCCATTGGTTTAAGCAATAATCCATTATATCACCTTTTAGACTTCAGGAAATAAGTGTTTTTACCTTATTTGTTCCTTCTTAGCTTTTTTATTGTCTTTATTGTTATTTTTATATGAGCTGTTCCAAAGTAATTTCAAAAAATGATGCTTTTTCTCCCCCCACCCCTTTTTTCTTTTTCTTTTTTGCCTTTACTTATTAAGAAAAAGGGGGGAAATAAAGTAATAGAAAAATAAAGAAGAAAAAAGCAAAGCTTTTTTTTTTGTCAGAAAATCATCCAACCCATTTGACCATAGTTTGGAGAGTTCTAGGCTTGCTCATTCCCATGTCCCATCATGGTCTTTGTTAAAGTGTTTTCTATCTTAATCAAGCCATGGTTTGCTCTTAGGACAGAACTAGCCAATTCTGGTTTGTTTGTTTATTTATTTTATTTTTATCCTGCCTTTATTATTTTTATAAATAACTCAAGGCGGCGAACATACCTAATACTCCTTCCTCCTCCTCTTTTCCCCACAACAACAACCCTGTGAGGTGAGTTGGGCTGAGAGAGAGTGACTGGCCCAAGGTCACCCAGCCGGCTTTCATGCCTAAGGTGGGACTAGAACTCTGAGTCTCCTGGTTTGCCATTGGCTCCTTCCTACGGCTGAGATAATATGATTGGCTCAGGGTCACCCAGCCGGCTTTCATGCCTAAGGTGGGACTAGAACTCACAGTCTCCTGGTTTCTAGCCCAGCACCTTAACCACTAAACCAAACTGACCCTTATTGATCTTTCAGACTAAGAATTGTAAACTAGAATTATGCAGGCTGTTTAATTCACTGGGTGTTTATTTTCACATATTAACTGTTCTCATTCAGATTAATGGGTTCATTTATTTTTCGTAACTATTTTTTCATTGATTTCTATGTAAATTAATAGCATCTGGGTTAGGCTGACCATATTTCCTTAGGCAAAAACGGGACATTGGGATGGCAAAAACGGGACAGGGTCTTATGTAATATTCCCCCCGCCCCGCGCGATTGGCTCCCGCCTGCAAACCCCGCCCCTTGGTCCACGTGATTGGCTCCCACCTTCAAATCCCGCCCCCCGTTCCGCCTGATTGGCTCCCAATTGCAAACCCCACCCCCGGTCTGTGCAATTGGCTCCCGCCTGCAAACCCCGCCCCCCATTCCACACGATTGGCTCCCGCCTAGCCAATCACCCTCCTCTCCACCTCTCCGCCCTCCTTTGCTGCATGCTGACAGGCAGGAGGGCTTCCTCTTCCGGGCTGCCTCCAATCGGCAGCTCCGGCTCGGATCCTCCTTCCGCGCCATTCCCGCCGGGTTTAAAAAATGGGACAAAATTGAGATTTTTATCAAAACGATGGGACGGTTGAAAAATGCTAAAAAAAGCGACTGTCCTGTTCAAAATGGGACATATGGTCAGCCTACTTTGTGCCTAAGCCAGGACTAGAACTGACGGCCTCACGATTTCTAGCCCGTTGCTTTAACCACTACACCAAACTGGCTCTCAATATCCCACACACTGTATAACTAATCTATAGTTATATCTGTAGCTTGAATCATGTCAACTGGATTTCTATTTTCTTAATGGAAACGTTTCGCTCCTTATCCAAGGGGCTTCTTCAGTCTGAGCAAAGTTGGTAAGGGGATCCTAAATATGTTCCTAGGTAGCTGTAACACAGCTACCTAGGAACATATTTAGGATCCCCTTACCAACTTTGCTCAGACTGAAGAAGCCCCTTGGATAAGGAGCGAAACGTTTCCATTAAGAAAATAGAAATCCAGTTGACATGATTCAAGCTACAGACAATTCCACCTGGATGACTGAGAACCTTCATAGATATAGTTATATCTATATCTTTATAGAGAAAGGGACACCACTAGCTAAAACAGGATAAGCCAACCAGGGTTTATGGCCTTCTGTAAATCGCAGGCCCTTTTTTCAAGCCCCACCAAGGTCCCATGGCCAAAATTGGACAGCAAACGAAAGAAATTCAGGGGCACATTTGTGCAGGTGTGTGCTTGTTTTCAATGCCCTTCCTCAAAGTGGAATAGGTGCATTAAGAGACCTTATATCCCCTGGAAACTGGAAAAAAAATAGAATTAAAACCATAGCAGCAAAGAGATTGTCTAGCTTTGTGAGAAGGAATTAATGAAAAAGAGGGATGTTTATTTCCCACTCTAGGGTTAAAATAGTTTTTTCCCCCTCCCTTATTAGGACAAGAGGAATATGGAACGATTGCTAGAGACAAGCAGGAAGTTTGCTCAGCTTTTGTTTTGTTTTGTGAGGCTGGCACACTTCCTACCCAGATCATTCGACGGGGCACTAGCGTTTCTCCTAATCTTTTGCACTTGGTGTCCCACCAAGGATTGCAACTAAAGGATTGCACTGACCCTCGAACGGTGCGCTGGGAGGGACACGCTCCAAAAGGAGGGGATGGGGCCTTGTGGAAAGCTCAGATTGCTTTGATGTACATTTGATGGGTGTCATAGATAATATTACTGCCCAGTCCTGAAGATAATGATTTCCCCCTTCCGTCATGTTGAAAAGGATAATTGGCTAACCCTTTCTGGAGGTCTTTGCAGGGGACCACCAAGGAGGTTGCATGTTATAAACCATGGATCAGTTGCTCTTTGGATTTAAAGGCAAAAAGATACTTCTAAGAGCAGGTTTAGAAGCTTCCTCGTACCTCGTGATCCAAAGAGCTGCACAGCCATAGTGTACTGCTCTCATATCCTTCCTTCCTCCCTCCCTCCTTTCCTCCCTTCCTTCTTTCCCCTCTTCCTCCTTCCCTTCTCCCTCTTCTTCCTTCCTTCCTTCCTTCCTTCCTTCCTTCCTTCCTTCCTTCCTTCCTTCCTTCTCTTCCCTTCTTCCTTCCTTCCTCCTGTTTCCTCCCCCTTCCTTCCTTCTGTCCTTCCTTCTCCTCTTCCTCCTTCCCTCCTCCCCCTCTTCTTCCTTCCTTCTCTCCCTTTCCTTCCTTCCTTCCTTCCTTCCTTCCTTCCTTCCTTCCTTCCTTCCTTCCTTCCTTCCCTTCTTCTCCTCTTCCTCCTTCCCTCCCCCCTCCCCCCTTCCTTCCTTCCTCCCTCCCTCCCTCCCTCCCTCCCTGTATCTACAGCACACTGTTCCTGATCTATAGCGGCTTCCCAAGCCTCCCTCCTTGGGAGTTAAAGCCAATTCTTTCTCCTCACCTGACATTTCTGCAAGGGATTAAAGACAGGGAAGCAGAAGGCAGCCCGAGCAGCAGTGAGAATAAGTGGGGGATAAAAGCGACGTTTGTACTCCCGCAGTTAATCTCGGCTCCTATACAACTTCCCCAGTCACGTGGTCGGATGCAAAACCCGGACGGCACCGGCATGAAAAGCCCCGCTTGGATAGGCTGACCATATTTCTTTGAGGTAAAAAACGACCCTGGAGAAAGTGGGCGCGCATTCGTGCGCGCTTTGCCGCAGGAACTTTCAATAATGGGACAAAATGGGTATTTTTATTAAAATGATGGGAAGCTCCAGAATTGTTTAAAAAATGGGACTGTCCCGTTCAAAACGGGACGTATGGTCAGCCTAGTGTGTGTGTGTGTGTGTGTGCGATTACGCTGAGCAAGTAATCTGCGCGCACACACACACGCACCCTCTTCCCACAACCTTCCCGTGCCTGCTTTCCCTGGCCTCACCACTGCTGGGCAGACAATCTCAGGATCAGGTAAGGAGGCAGGAACCTGGACTGTGGTGCTGCTTCTGCTGCTGGGATCACACGTGGCAACTGGGCTTCCAGTTGCCGCGCTGATAGGGCCTCTTCCGGGCTGCCTCCAATGGCAAGTCCGGCTCCAGTCCTCCTTCCTGTCTTCCTGTCCTCCTTCCCACCGGGTTTAAAAAAGGGACAAAATGGAGATTTTGATCAAAACGACGGGACGGTTGAAAAATGCTAAAATAACGGGACTCTCCCATTCAAAACGGGACGTATGGTCACCCTAATCTGGGTGCAATCCTACACACAAATCTAGGAGAAATTAATAGTAAAGCCAGTGGGGTATACACATATAAGGGTCTGGATTCAATGTCCTTAGATGATCCTCCTCCCCCACTCCTCCTCCTCCCCCTCCATTTCATTCTGCAGAGCAGAGGGGGGAAATGCCACTTGTCAGGGTATGCAAGTCTCTTTGCATCTCTCTGTTTCTGCTTCTGATATTTGTCACATCAAAACTTCAGAAACTCAGCCATAAATGAGCAAACGGAGGGGACATTTTTTTTATTACAACCAGCTTTACATTTGTTTTCTATCATCTTGTATTATTTATAACAAAGACCATTGTTAACTGTTCTTTATAATATACTATATAACATTCCTCAGCTGTTACTGTTCCATATTTTCAGGGATTTTTACATCCTATACAATTCCTAGCCAAACAAGTGGCGTATCTACATCTTGAATGCTGTTATTCAAAATTCTAGCGTAAAACACCATGCCAAGTCTTCTATCCTCATATTTGTAAATCATGTTTCATGTTATTTTTATATGAACACACATATTTGTGACAATTCTTTTCATTAACTGCTTGTATAAACAATGAGAAAAAAGGAACAAAATCATTACACATTTCTGCATTGAACACATCTGCCACCTCCCTCTCTGACTTCTTAATTGATTAAAGAATCTGTTTGAGATTTGAGGTATTATTGGTTTATAACTGTATGACAATCCTAACTGTTACCATTAGACAGGGACAATCATGAAAAAGATTCTCTCCTTCCCTTCCTTTCTTTCTTTTACACACACACACACACACACACACACACACACACACAAGCATAAAGGAAGGAAAAGAGATTGCCTTATCTTTTTCAGGCAATCTTCTCTAGTTTTAGAGATTTAGGAAAGACGTGCAAAACCTGAGGATCAAATGGCCTGTTAGTGTTCATATCAAATTATTATTTTCCATATGACAGAAGCCCCTTCATGGATCACTGCCTTGTCGTGGCGAAGGGGCTTGCGTAACTCAATGAAGTCAGGTCAAGACGGACAGGTCATGACAGAGAGTTCTGACAAAACGTGGTCCACTGGAGGAGGGAATGGCAACCCACTCCAGTATCCTTGCCAAGAAAACCCCATGGACAGTATCAAAAGGCTAAAAGATATGTCGCCGGAAGATGAGTCCCTCAGGTCGGAAGGTGTCCAATATGCTACTGGGGAAGAGCGGAGGGCAATTCCGAGTAGCTCCAGAAAGAGTGAAGCAGCTGGGCCAAAGCCGAAAGGACGCTCAGTTGTGGATGTGTCTGGAAGTGGAAGGAAAGTCCAATGCTGTAAAGAACAATATTGCATAGGAACCTGGAATGTAAGATCTATGAATCAAGGTAAGCTGGATGTGGTCAAACATGAGATGACAAGACTAAACATCGACATCTTGGGAATCAGCTAACTAAAATGGACAGGAATGGGCAAATTTAATTCAGGTGACCATTATATATACTACTGTGGGCAAGAATCCCTTAGAAGAAATGGAGTAGCCCTCATAGTCAATAAAAGAGTGGGAAAGGCAGTACTGGGGGACAACCTCAAAAATGACAGAATGATCTCAGTTTGAATCCAAGGCAAACTATTCAACATCACAGTAATCCAAGTCTATGCCCCAACCACTGATGCTGAAGAAGCTGAAGTTGACCGGTTCTATGAAGACCTACAACACCTTCTAGAACTAACACCAAAAAAAGATGTCCTTTTCATCATAGGGGACTGGAATGCTAAGGTAGGAAGTCAAAAAATAACCGGAATAACAGGCAAGTTCGGCCTCGGAGTACAAAATGAAGCAGGGCAAAGGCTAATAGAGTTTTGTCAAGAGAACACGCTGGTCATAGCAAACACTCTTTTCCAACAACACAAGAGACGACTCTACACATGGACATCACCAGATGGTCAATACCGAAATCAGATTGATTATATACTTTGCAGCCAAAGATGGAGAAGCTCTATACAATCAGAAAAAACAAGACCTGGAGCTGACTGTGGCTCAGATCATGAGCTTCTTATCGCAAAATTTAGGCTTAAATTGAAGAACGTAGAGAAAACCACTAGACCAATCAGGTATGACCTAAATCATATCCCTTATGAATATACAGTGGCGGTGAGGAATAGATTTAAAGGATTAGATCTGGTAGACAGAGTGCCTGAAGAACTATGGATGGAGGTTCCTAACATTGTACAGGAGGCAGCAACTAAAACCATCCCAAAGAAAAAGAAAGGCAAGAAAGCAAAGTGGCTGTCTGATGAGGCTTTACAAATAGCTGAGGAAAGAAGGAAAGCAAAAGGCAAGGGAGAAAGGGAAAGATATAACCAACTGAATGCAGATTTCCAGAGAATAGCAAGGAGAGATAAGAAAGCCTTCTTAAATGAACAATGCAAAGAAATTGAGGAAAACAATAGAATGGGGAAGACTAGAGATCTCTTCAAGAAAATCGGAGATATCAAGGGAACATTTTGTGCAAAGATGGGCAAGATAAAGGACAAAAAAGGCAGGGACCTAACAAAAGCAGAAGAGATTAAGAAGAGGTGGCAAGAATACACAGAAGAACTATACAAGAAAGATCTTAATGTCCCTGATAAATACGATGGTGTGGTCACTGACCTTGAGCAGGACATCCTAGAGAGTGAAGTCAAGTGGGCCTTAGGAAGCATTACAAACAACAAAGCTAGCAGAGAAGACAGTATTCCAGCTGAGCTATTTAAAATCCTAAAAGATGATGCTGTTAAAGTGCTGCACTCACTCATTTATCTTTATGTATGTATGCAACTACCATACAATTGTGCTCATTTCACATGCTAGCAAGGTTATGCTCAAAATCCTACAAGCTAGGCTTCAGCAGTATGTGAACCGAGAACTACCAGAAGTGCAAGCTGGGTTTCGAAGAGGCAGAGGAACTAGAGATCAGATTGCCAACATTCACTGGATCATGGAAAAAGCAAGAGAGTTCCAGAAAAACATCTATTTCTGCTTCATTGACTACGCTAAAGCCTTTGATTGTGTTGATCACAACAAACTGTGGCAAATTCTTAAAGAGATGGGACTACCAGACCACCTTACCTGTCTCCTGAGAAACGTGTATGCGGGTCAAGAAGCAACAGTTAGAACCAGACATGGAACAACCGATTGGTTCAAAATTGGGAAGGGAATATGACAAGGCTGTATATTATCACCCTGCTTATTTAACTTATATGCAGAGTACATAATGAGAAATGCTGGGCTGGATGAATCACAAGCTGGAGTTAAGATTGCCGGGAGAAATATCAACAACCTCAGATATGCAGACGATACCACCCTAATGGCAGAAAGTGAAGAGGAACTAAAGAGCCTCTTGATGAGGGTGAAAGAGGAGAGTGCAAAAGCTGGCTTGAAACTCAACATTAAAAAACCTCAGATCATGGCATCTGGTCCCATCACCTCCTGGCAAATAGAAGGGGAAGAAATGGAAGCAGTGACAGATTTTATTTTCTTGGGCTCCAAGATCACCACAGACGGTGACTGCAGCCATGAAATTAAAAGACGCTTGCTCCTTGGGAGGAAAGCTATGGCAAACCTAGACAGCATATTAAAAAGCAGAGACATCACCTTGCCAACAAAGGTCCGTATAATTAAAGCTATGGTTTTCCCAGTAGTAATGTATGGCTCTGAGAGTTGGACCATAAGGAAGGCTGAGCGCCGAAGAATTGATGCTTTCGAACTGTGGTGCTGGAGAAGACTCTTAAGAGTCCCTTGGACTGCAAGGAGGTCAAATCAGTCAATCCTAAAGGAAATCAACCCTGACTGCTCATTGGAAGGACAGATACTGAAGCTGAAGCTCAAATACTTTGGCCACCTAATGCGAAGAGAGGACTCACTGGAAAAGACCCTGATACTGGGAAAGACTGAAGGCAAAAGGAGAAGGGGACGGCAGAGGATGAGATGGTTAGATAGCATCACCAATGTAATGAACATGAACTTGAGTAAACTCCGGGAAACAGTGGAGGACAGGAAGGCCTGGCGTGCTATGGTCCATGAGGTCACGAAGAGTGACAACAACATATGACAGAAGATGACAATATTAAATACATCACTGAAAGCAGTCGTATTTCTGTTTAAGTCATTATATTCATTGTATGCAACTTTAATTTAAATGCAAATGACATTTACATTTAAATTATATTTAGTTTTTCGTTCTAATCCTCTATTACATTTTGAAGTGTAATCCCAGCACACCACTCAAAGACCAACTGTGGCCCTTGACTTAGAAAAAAGTTGTGCATTTCTCTTTAGCTGGAATTTGGATTGACTGGATTAAGTTCTAATGTGATGATCTTTGAAGCTTCAGCAATGTACACTTCCTCCTCTTACAAACAAATTCACAAGACAGGAACACTGAGCTTGTAGAGCCTTTGCTTAGCAATTGTACCATGAAGGGAAATGCACGTCTATAAGCAGATAAAGCATTCCATTACTTAGAGATCACTGAATGCTGGCCTTTCTCAAGAGCTACTTACACCCACTGTTCTGCTGATTTGAGCTAGATACATTCAGCAAACTTCAAAAACATCTGGTATTCTCTTCTTTCAACTTGCCTCTAAGTCTTCTTTCCTCCAAATTTTGATGGGTCATAACTTAAAATATTCACTAAATAGTTACAGTAATCAGGGACCCTCCTCCTATCTTTAGCTTCATTGATACAAAATTATAATTAATCAACTATGTGGGTTTTTTTTACCAAACAGAAACAAAAACAGCCAACCAGCAGCCATTCCATTACATTTATATGAAATTTTCTTGGTTTGAAATAATTTCAGTTGTTCTGGGATTATGAAAAAGGATGTGGATTAAAATATAACCCAGAATTGAAGGTTTAAATCTAATTGAAAGTTTTTAGTGATATTAAAATAGACAGAGCTCCCATATTAGGACCTAGAAGAACATTTAATCCCAAGTATTTCTCTGTGTGGAATGACTTAAGCATTCATTTTCATTAATGAATATTTTGAGAAAACTTAGTGGCAAAGTAGGTATGATTGTGAGAAAAAAAACATTCAGTCAGCTCATAATTCAGTATTATTGGTCCAGTCCCATGGATGTTCAGGTTTTAAAGAAACCGACCAGAGTTATAATTCAAAGCCACTTTTAAAAATAGGCTGACGAGAGAAGCTTGTTGACAAAATTATAAGTAATGAAGTAGCCCAAAGAAGAATGTCAGACAGAACAGGAGATCTTGATGTGAAGACCTAGCATCCTAATTGTTATTATGCTTACAAGGACATCCTGTAAAAAGAAAAATGAGAGCCTTGTTGAACACCTGCTGTAAAAAGATACTAGAATTCTGGAGCCAGCTTAAATCATTTTTTGCCTGAAACAAACTGCCAAACAAGCCTTAGGCCATTTAATTTCCAAATACCAATAATTAAAATGAGTCACATCATCAGCGTTTGGCAGGGCTACAGCCTTCTTCTGCTCTTTTCATTTCCACATAAATTTCAGTGAAGGTCAGAGTTTGGAGGGACAGAGCAGAACCTGCCTGCTTTGAGCTCAGGGGAGACTAAAATATGGCTTGTTCACAATGTCCCTCACAGTTCAGGACTTAATGGTCCTTGACGATGATAACCTAGAAGTTAATTTCATTCTGTGTCCCCAGAGCAGCCATTGTTACCACAATTTGAATAGACTGAAGGGTACCGTTTTTCTCATGATCAAAAATGACCAATGAGTAACAATATAAACTACAGAATGAATGTTTACTGATTGCTTTTTTGCTGTTGTTAGAGGTAACAAAAAGTCTACTCCCCCTGTTACTATTTACCTCTATAATAATCTTTTTCCCCCAGTAGCATTGCCATCCTTGATTACTTTGATGATATAAAGCCCCTGAGGGAATAATTGCATCACTAATTACATTGTATAACCTCAGTGTAAATGGTCATTTAATCACTTGCTCAGTCTGGCAGGAACAGGACACAACCCTCCACCCATTGATGGTAGGTACATAAGGAATTAGAATCCAAAATCCATTAGGAAACTTAACTAAATTATAACTGAATATTTGACAAGAAATACAGTGTTAATGCATTTTGAGTAGCCTATTCCATGTATGCACAGCAAGTAGACAAAAGTTAGGTGGCAGATAATATGTGCTTTCTCTGTCCTTCTGCCAAGTTCTCTATAAAAGAGGGTATGTAGAATGACACTAAAATACTACATATCCTAGAGTTTCCTTCTAGCATACATGACCAAACACTGTGTTTAATAGGAATCCTAGCAAATTTGCCCTCCAGTAGGGACAAGGATTTCCTTCATAGGTTGTTACCTTGTAGCAGTGAATGGCTATATTCACTGGTTCAATGCCAACCCAATTTAGTATTGTGTCTAGAAAACTAAAAGGATATTCACAACCAGAACAAAATCAGCATTATATGAGATATGGGTCATATCTGCAATATGAGTCTCCCAGGTCGAAAGATATCAACAGGTTTTTGGGGAATGGGCAGTGCTGGGCATTATACAATTATACTGATTATACAAAGGCTTTGGATGTATAGACCACAGTCAATTGTGATAGCCCTTGAAACCATGGATGTACCAGGATATCTCATTGTTCAATAATTTGTCCTGGAAACAGCAGTTCTTGTCCAGAAGGACAGAACAGTAAATAATTAAATAAGTTGGGGTGGTTACAGACTTTATCTTTCTAGTCTCAAAAATCATTGGGATGGTAATTATAGCCATGAAATAAATAGATCTCTGTTATTTAGAAGAAGGACTCATAAATCTTATTTAAACAGAATATTAAAGTGCAGAGACATCACACTGACATCAAAGGTACATATTGTAAAGGCCATCAGTTGTAACATGGTGTGCAATCCGGACCATCAGAAAGGCTGAATAAAGAAAAAGCAATGCCTTTGCAATTGTGATGCAGAAGACGACTGCTGGGAATAAAAAAGGTAAAGGTAAAGGTACCCCCCGCACATTTGTGCAGTCGTGTCCGACTCTAGGGGCCGGTGCTCATCTCCGTTTGTTAGCCAAAGAGCCAGCGTTGTCCGAAGACGCTTCCACGGTCATGTGGCCGCATGACACGCGCGGAACGCTGTTACCTACCCACCGAAGTGGTACCTATTCATCTACTTGCATTTGCATGCTTTCGAATTGCTAGGTTGGCAAGAGCTGGAGCTAGTGCGGGAGCTCACTCCGCACGCAGGACTAGGGATTCGAACCTCTGAACTTGCGATCTTCCGATCAACAAGCCTGGTGTCTTACCCGCTGAGCCACCACGCTCCTGGGAATAGCTTGGCCCATAATAAGAAGAAATCATTCAGTAGTAGATGAAAGTGACAGCTGTGGCCAGGAGGGCCTTTTCATAGCTTCATCTCGTGCACCAGTTGCACCCTTTCCTTGATCTGGAAACCCTTCAGACAGTCACTCACACCTGGTCGTGTCATGGCTTGATTACTGCAACATGCTCTACATAGAGCTGTCCTTGAAGGCCACCCAGAAGATTCAACTGGTCCAGAATGTAGTGACATGGACAGTGATGGCATGCCTTGGTATCCCAAGTAACACCTCTGCTTTGTGAGCTCCAGTGGTTGCCAGTTTGCTTCTCAGTGCAATTCAAGGTGCTTCCTCTCCATAAAGCACTTCATGGCATAGGCTCTAGTTAGTTGAGGGACTGCCTGTTTCCCATAGTATCTGCTGGCCAATTCAATCTGGCAGGGTTGGTGCGCTCTGGCTTCCTTTGATTAAACAATGCCATCTATCAGGACCTTGGAAGCACATCTTCTCTGTAGCAGTGCCTGCTCTCTGGAATGAGGTTCCCCCTGAGATTCGAATGGCCCCCACCCTACTGGTGTTAGGATGAATGAAGCTCTCTTGGATTGTGTGGGTTTGTTTCTTTTTTTCATTCCTGTCTGGTTTTTGTAGTTTTTGTCATTTTTGTCTTATTTGCCATATTATTTTTGTTTCTTATTGTATTTCTTTAAAAAATGATTTTACTTATGAGTCCCCCAGAGTCATTGGAATTAAGATGGCATTTTTGTTGTTTATTCGTTCAGTCGCTTCCGACTCTTCGTGACTTCATGGACCAGCCCACGCCAGAGCTTCCTGTCGGCCGTCACCATCCCCAGCTCCCCCATGGTTGAGTCCGTCACCTCCAGAATATCATCCATCCATCTTGCCCTTGGTCGGCCCCTCTTCCTTTTGCCTTCCACTTTCCCTAGCATCAGCTTCTTCTCCAGGGTATCCTTTCTTCTCATTATGTGGCCAAAGTACTTCAGTTTTGCCTTTGGCAAAACTTTAATTGCCTTTAATGCCTATGGCATTAAAATTTAATTAATAAATAAATAAAAGTAAATCCAGAGTGCTCACCGGAAGAAGTAAGAAATAAGCTAAACCTTAAATACTTTGGACATATAATGAGAAAGCAAACATCCCTGGAAAAGACCTGATGTGTGGAACTGAATGACAAATTCTGTTTGACAAATTCAGAAGGTAATAAAAGAGAAAATGACCAACAGAAGATAAGGTGGCTAGATACTATCACTAATGACATTGGATAATTTTCTGGTGCCTATAGTTCCTATAAGTAAAAAAGTCAAAATGATAAAGTACTTGCAGAGTATTTGACTCTGAATACCTTGAATCCTTTAATGTAGTTGCCACCTCTTGCAAAGAAAACATTCAGGAGTTCCTAGCACGTTTTCTGTGGCTGGCCTAATTTGAGCACTTCAAATGCCAGAAGAATGAAATACGTTTTCACATATTTAAAGGATCTGACCTGCCCAATTTGAATTCTGTTCACACCTTAATGTTTATGCATCCTAGGTCTTTTTGGTAAAAGACATAACTCTGAAGACAAAAATGCTGCTACTTTCCATCAATTGTCTGCAAACTGGACCTAATGATGCAGATGAAAATTTGAAATAAAGAATGTGAGTATCTAATGTCTACTCCAGTCTGTTTCATGCCCTGCTGATGTCCTGTTTGACTAGGTTAGACCCAGAAGAGGTGTAATATAATTAGTTTTATTGAATACAACAATACTGAACAATTTTCTTTAACTTATTAATTAGATTAATTACAATTACTAAAACAATTCAAACTTTAGAATTAATCTAATTATAACAAAACAGTTCAGGTTAAATTTAATTAACTTACAAAATTAATTTGTTGAATTAAAATTAAGCTCAATTACTTAGACAATATTAATTACAATTACCACAACAATTCAAACGTCAGTATTAAAATTAAAAGGAGGACCCAGTATACTGACCAAAAGCTTTATTAATCAGTTTCAACTCAGCGGCAAGGCAACTTGAGGAGACTGCACTGGCAGCTGAGGTGAAATACCAACATTCTAAATGACAGTTGAAGCAATGGCGGGACAAGGCCTCAAGACAGCTGCCTGTCAGATGGCAAACCAAGGCTCGGAGACAGCAGCTGAGGCGATGACACGACCAGCCCCTGCAACGGCAGCGAAAGCGGAAACGGAACAGGACTCAGAGATGCTGATCGGACAGGACCCAGCTGCGGCAGAGGAGGATGTGAGGCAGAATTCAGCGGCGGCAACTGAGGCAACGGCGGAACCAAATTCGGCAGCGGCAACGGAGACGATGACAGGATCAAACTTGGCGGAGACAAAGACGGTGGCAGCAGCTTCAAGGCCGGAGAGGACAGCGGAGGCTGAGACAAAGCAGGATCCAACGTCGGCGCCACAAGTCCAGCTTCAGAGCAGCTTCCCTCGGTCTCTGAAATCAAGGTTTGTGATAGTGGATGCGAACGGTTGTCTCCGACAACCCATTCCTGCGTTCGATGCTTTTTATACTTTTCAATCTCCCGCCTTTTGTGAACGGGAGCCAAACTCCTCTCTCTTTGCTCTGCCCTTTTTTCTGCCCTTCTGGCTCGTGTGCTGATTGGTGGTTGTGCATCTTCTGCTGCACTTTCTCCAATCAGCTGTTCTGGCTCCAACACTTGTCGTTGCTCAACATTCCCACCTTCCTTAACTGTCAATTCCCACTCTTCTGTGTAAGATTCATCCTCAGCCTCAATCCTTACAGCTGATAATTACTTGTTGTTTGTTATATTCCTTTCAAATAAACCCATTGAAAACTTAACATCCACATAATACTTGTCCCAAAGTATGGATACTATTTACTAGAAGAGCATCACTTTTACCAAATTGCTGCTAAAAATGGCTGTTCTCTCCTTTAAGCAAGGTGGCTCAAGATTTCTCTGCAGAAGATCTCCTGGAATGAGACACATTCTCCAGCAATTCTTGCAAGGCAGAGAGATTTCAGCTACAGGGAATTTGTCATTCATTTCCTAGAATAATGGAATCATAGAATTGTGGTGTGGCCACAAAGGTCAATCCTCTGCAGTATGCAGGAAAACTAATTAACAAATCATCAAGAGTTGCTTTTAGTTAAAACTCCATAAATGAGAAACTTATAATGTCCATTGGTAGACAGTTCCACTGTTGTACAGATCTTACCATTAGGAAGCTTTTCCTTATATTCAAGTAAAATCTACGTAACTGCAATTTGTACCCATTATTTCTGATCCTAGTTTCTGTGGCATAATAGTTCCTGACCATCTTCCCCATGGCACCTTTTCTGTCATTTCTTCCCTAAGTCCTCTTTTCTCCATACTATACATCCTAAGTTCTTCCGCTTGTCTTCATGGGGCACATCCTGCATTATCTTTCGCATCTTCCACTGAACCTGTTTCAACCTGTCAGTATCCTTTTGAAAATGTGGTGCCCAGTACTCTGCACTGTACTTCAGGCATGATCTCACTGGTGTAGAGAAAAAAGAATAAGGACTTAATATGACTTTGACAGTGTTTCTTCTAATGCAGCCCAGAACTCAATTAGCCCTTGCAGCAACTGCCTTACGTGCTGATTCATGTTCATCTTGTTGTCAATGATCACACTCAAGTTGCTATATTTCTCCCTGTTGAAGGACATCTTATTCCTCTTAGTCATCCTCCAACTTGTCTAGATTAAATTGCAATCTTATAATATGAGTCATATAAGTCTGATATGAGTCAAATGGTGGACCTTTTTTCCTTTCTTGAAGAGGGGATCACTTTTGCTTTTGTTGATTCTGTTGCACCTCTCCAGTTCTCCTTAAGTTAATCGACCAGGATTCCAACAGCAAGTTCCTTCAGTGTTTTAGGGTGCATTTAATCAGGGCCTGGGAATGAAACCATTCAAATCAGCTATCCATTCCTTTATCACACCCTTACTAGTCTTCACCCTTCCCTAATGCATTTGTTTTCAGTCTGTGCTACTCAAATTACCATTTCCTTTGGATGTAAAGACAGAGGTAACACAGGAGCTGAGTTCCTCTGCTTTCTCTTGGTCTTTCCCCATTTGAAGTAAGCAGTGAGCCATTGCCTCCTTTGTCTTCCTCCTACTGTTGAGAGATTTTAAACTTTGCTCACTAGCCTCAGCACATTTTCTGCCTTTGTTTCCTGATCTCATTCCTACAGCTCTCAGCTAGTTTGGTAATCAGCTCTTCCTTCCATTTCCATTAAGCATACTTCTTTAGTCTGAACTCCTTTGTAAGTTGCCTGTTCAACCATATAAGCTTCTTTAGATGTTTACTTTTTCTCCTCACTGATATTGTTTGAAACTATCCTTAAGTGCTGTCCTTGATTTCCTTTTTAAGAAGTCACAGTCATCTACAACACCTTTGCCTTTAAGGTTCTCTTCCTCCAGTATCCTCTTTATTATTTCCCTTAGTTTATTAAAATTAGCCTTTCAAAATCCATGGCTTGAACTTGCTGGTTTTTGTTGTTGTTTTGTTGTTGTTGTTGTTTTATTTAACTTTTGTTAAAGTCAATAACTCTATTAATGCACCCAAAGTTCCCACCGCCCTAAGTTCTTCAGTCAACTCCTTCATGTTAGTAAGGTAGCAGATCTCCTAGTGCTCTTCTTGAAAGAGAAAGCTATAATGAAAACAAGTCCAATCAAATCAAAATTTGTTATGGTCATTGATGAGAATACAAGTCAAAAATTCATATGACATCTTGTTTTTGGCAGACACAGTCTTCCAACATATGACTGAGGGGGTGAAATCTTTCATCACAACCACTTGATAGGGTTTTTGTGGGGGAGGGGAATCTTGAGTTATTTGCATAAGTGAAAGACTGACTCAAAGGTGCATGCACACACACACACACACACACACACACCTCTCTCTGGCTCATCTGGCGACCTGTACTAGACTCCTAACAAGATATCCCTTCTGTTAGCTTGCTTTTATCTTAATCCAGATGTTTTCAACAATTGTGTTATTATCAGCCTGGGGACTTTTGTAGTGGTAAGTTCATTGTACTGATATACAATGCTACCTTCTCTCTTGTGTTGATAGTTACTTCGAAGCAAGGTGTATTTATCAAGCTCAGTGTTCCACTGGTGAGATTCATCCCACCATGTTTCTGTAATCCCTGTTGTATTACATTTGTCTTTTGCCTCGTTGCATCCAGTTCATTTTACTTGTTATCCATACTTTGTGCATTACTGTAGAGACATTTATGATTATGGGTTCTCCTTCTCCTTCTCCTTCTCCTTCTCCTTCTCCTTCTCCTTCTCCTTCTCCTTCTCCTTCTCCTTCTCCTTCTCCATCTCCATCTCCTTTTTCTTCTTTAAATGATATGCCACCCAACTCCCAGTGATTCTGGTGGTTAGATTCCCTGTGTTCAGTCTCCCTTTTCCTTTATGTCTATATTTCCATGTTTTTTTGTTAAAGTCAAGCAAGAAAAAGGATCTTTTTTCCAAATTTCCAAAACTTTCTTTTGCTGCTGTATTTAATCCATTACTTCCCAATTCATACTCACTAATTGTCTTATGAATCTTACCACCTACTCTAGTTTAAAGACTTCCTGACCATCTTAGCCAACTGTTGTGCAAAGATATACTTTCCCTCCTTAGTGAGATGAATTTCATCTCTGAAAAGCTGCCCTTCATACCTTAATTTTACGCCGCTGTTCAAATGTCTGAAATTCTGTTGCTTGCACCAGGTCAAAAACAGGAGTTCACTTTAAGAAAAAAAAGATCCTTTTTCTTGCTTGACTTTTTTGTTCAGCAGGAAGTACTGATGAAAACACAACCTGGCCTTCATCCTTACGGTATCATTTATGCCCACATGTCTGAGATGGTAAAGTCTGTAATCAGCAGGTGTGATGAGTCTTGCCAGTCTTTATTTCACTTTTGGATTCAGTCACCTGGGAAACAGCATACATATTGAGATGAAAGATCTGGATGATAAATAACAGCTTTTGTTCCTTTCAAGAGGAAGTCACCTACAATCACAACCTTCCTTTTTTATTTCTTGGTGATTGGTAATGATTGGTAATTACTCATTTCCACTTGGATCTGGTGACAGAACTTCACCTGTGGAGGTTTTTTTGTAGATCACTCATATCTGTAGAAGCTTCCTTGGAAGCTAGAGGTTGGAATTCATTGCCAAGGGCCACAGAAGTGAACTGCTTTGTTATTGTTTTGCTTCTAGATGGTAACATTTTGCCTTCTGCCTTCATTCTTGTCTTTTGGTGAAACTGTAAGTTTCACATTGCTCTCCTGTTTTGGGCAAGCACTGGCATCCTTGCTTCTGTTTAAGAAGTCCTTGAGGGGTAGGGATGATGCTCTACTCTCCATTTCACTGATCTTTGCTTTCAGAAATTATTCCAGCTGACACATAATATATGTGATGTTCATTTTGTCTTCTGGGAAAAGGGAAAATATGGCACATCTGCTTCAGTTACTGCCCAAATCCCATGTCTGTCCATTAGGTAAGAAAGGATGAAAAAAGCAAGAAGATTTGCTGGACACAGGCTACTGGCTTGAGTGGTCAAAAAAAGTACAACTCCTCTGCTGCTTGTGATGACTTCCACTCCCATCCCAGAATGGCTCAGGAACATGCAAATTATCCCCTTATGTATCAGATATCAGTTAAGTTCTATATTGAGAAGGGTGTTTTCCTCTAGATATATTTTCCCCAGTAGAAATAAAGTAAAGGTAAAGGTTTTCCCCTGCACAGTCGTGTCCGACTCTAGGGGCCAGTGCTCATCTCCGTTTCTTAGCTGAAGAGCCAGCACTGTCCGAAGACGCTTCCGCAGTCATGTGGCCGGTATGACAGGCGTGGAACGCTGTTACCATCCCACTGAAGTGGTACCTATTTATCTACTTGCATTTGCATGCTTTCGAATTGCTAGGTTAGCAAAAGCTGGGGCGAGTGTGGGAGCTCACTCCATCATGCGGCGCTCGGGTCTCGAACTGCCGACCTTCCGATTAACAAGCCTGGCGTCTTAACCACTGAGCCATCGCACCCCCTCGAGAAATAAAGTAAATTGATAGGAAATTACAGTTGTTATAAAGAAATAATTTTAGCTTGTGTAAAAGTAGTAACAGGTGCAAATTGTACATAATTGCAGATTAATTGTTTGATAGGCCTGGGACACTTATCCAAATATCTGTAGAAGACTACTGGAGAAAGGGAAGATAAGGGGAGGCAGGCGGGGCAAGGCATGGCATGGTATTTTCTATGCTGAATATTTTCCAGGAAAAATATAAAATGCCTTTTTGTTCAGAATTTTAGAATATACCAAATGCCATTCTGTTCCATTCTGCACCTTGTGTCTCCCCTTTTTAGGTCTCTCTTACATTGAATTTCACTGTTGCAAGATTCTGTATCTACTGCTTCCTGTTCTCTGCTCCTGTCACTATGTTGTGCAAAGTTGGGTCAAACAAGCTACCAGTATTCTATGTATTGTATTCAGCAGTGTCTGTCTAGTTGCAAAACTGCTTTGGACAATGTCCTAGGCTTTCTTCAGGTATCCCACTGTCATGGCTTTCTTACCGGTAGTGTCTGTAATGGGATTCTTTCTCAGCTTTGCTGGTAACTCAACTGTTCACTGTTACTTCATTCTTTTTCACCTGACATTTTGAAGGGGGTGATTCTTTTCATAATTTGGGTGTGCATTTGTATCCACATTCACACATACAGAGATGAGTGTACATTAAAGTGCTTTTTTAAAAAACTTGTTACAACTTTATACAGTTATGGGACTAAGCAATCCTAAGTGTCTGTGGTTACTTTCATAAGCCAGTTTGAGTTCTAATCAATTTCCAACTCTTTGTTTTTGTTTTGTTTTAATATTCATTAAATTTTTATCCCACTTTTATTTTTGTTCAATTCTAGGCAGTGTACTTTCCCCAGAACAACAATCCTGTGAGACCTGTTGGATTGAAAGAGAGTGACTAGCCCAAGTCACCCAGCCAGCTTTTATGCCTAAGGGAGAACTAGAAGTCACAGTCTCCTGGTTTCTATCTCAATATCTTAAGCCTCTGCATCAGATAGGCTCTCACATTTCTGGATCAGTTTAACAATCAGGTTATAAAACTACAAATTGTTGTTTTATCTTTAACCTTAATTTCTACTGACCTTTGAAGGAATTAGTTTGAATTGATAACACCTAATTTGATTAGGTAGAAGCACAATTATTCTTCCAATTATTAAGATCATATTTTACATAGCCAAGAACAAGTCTGCCAAAGTAGGTAGCACCTTGCTGATTTGGTTGATTGCAAAAAGCTATGAAGGATTAGACTGGGTTAGCATTTGAATGGAAGACCACCGGAAAAATCTAGGGCTCTAGAGTAGATAAAGAAAATCGGGGGCGGGGGCACAAAAGTTAATGGCAAATTGCGTCTGTGCTGTTGCAAAGAAATCTACATGGAACTCCATGAAATTACCAGAAGTCAAACTCAATTTAAATGAAATTTTAGTTTAGAAAAAGCCTAGACTTAAGCTACATGATATGCAGCTTATGAATATAATATAGTGAATCCCATTGCATCTGAGAGGGATCATTATGATGAATCTAATTAAAAACAAAAGCAAAGTTCAATAAAGGAAGAGAGAAAAAACTTTTTAAAAGTGCCTTATAAACAATCATTTTCTTTGTCCAGGGACAAATTTTGGATTGACAATGAGAGTGAGAGCCTCTCAACCTTGAAAGGTATTAGGATACTTCTTTCTTGAAACATGTTACCCTAGTAACCAATAGCAGCTGATCTTGTGAGTACAGTGCAACATCAAGAGATGTTGAAAGCAGTTTAGATTGTCTACCTGAAAGTCAGTTGGTTTTAGTTATGTTCCAAACAACTTATTCTTATGCAAAATATTTTGAGAATTTAACATACTACTTTGGATAAGCACCGTCACTGTGACAAAGAGCATAAGCAAGTTTATTCCACAGAATGAAATCATTGGTCCCTCTGGCTCAGTGCTGTCTCCACAGGAATGACAGTGGCTCATCTGGGCTTCAGACTAGAGGCTTCCCTATCTGGAGACCCCATATCTGCAAAGGCCAGGAAATAATCCTGGAAACCTTTGTTTACAGACCATGTGTTCTGCTTTTTAGCTGTGGTCCTTTCTGGATTGTCCAAATAGAATGTGAAAGACAGTGGCTTGAAAAACAATGTTTCACGGTGAAGACCTCATTTACACGATCAAATTAGAATGTTAGTTGGCACAATAAATCCAAGCAGAGGTAAGCGTGTGATATGTTTATGTGATTGCTTCATCACAGTTTTACTTAGTAATTCACCATGAATGCCATACATATAATATCTGTTTAGTATTATATGATGGCTCATAACCTTGAGAAAACTAAGTTCCAGTGCAGTCATAACTTTCGTAGTGAATACATAAAGGCTATTATTTGGGCAGGAAATGATTATTGTTATTAATTAAATATTGCTGCTATATGCAGTGCTTTCCAGATGTAGTAAACTATTAGCTTCTTGGCAGTTGTAGTCCAACCCATTTAGAAAACATCAGATTGAGGAGGCTGAAATGCTGTCTTAAGTTTTAAAACTAGTAACTACCTTAAGCCCTTTTCTAAATCAAAGCCGCAGTATGCCAGTGATGGGTTTATCCCTTCCACTCTTTCTATAAGGAAATGTTTCTCTCCCCAAATGTATCATACAAAAGACGTTAGGGTGGAGAAAAATTCTCTCCCTCCTATGGTTTTTGCTGGTAGGTAGAGTGGGTTTACACTGATGTTTACAAAAATAGAGAGATCAAAGATTCAAGAAACAGAAATTGCGGAATCCAGCAGCATTTTGGATTCAGCAATCTCTGGACTCAGGGGTGATGGTGAAGGGGAAAATGATAAAAGCAGTGTCACCATTGATAGGACATAATCTCATATCAACTGTTGCATGTGTACCATTTTTACAAAAGCAGTGGATACTGTGGATACCTCTGCTTTCATTTCCATTCTCCTGTCTGGTTTTTCTTGGGCATTTGATACAATCTTGGATCCTAAGATTTCAGAAGAATTCCTTTCATTTCACAACATTTTTCCTGCTCCCACCTAATCATTTTTCCTGCTCCTATGCTAATCTTAGCAACATCCCATCTTTAGTATATGTGCTGCTGAATTTGCCTGAAATACTGATTTAAATTGCTATTTTTAATAACATTTTAGGCTCCCTAATCCTAAAGGACAATTTTATGAAAGACTGGCATTCTTACTGATACTGAGTACTATGTACTACGTACTATGTACTATGTACTAGTACTATGTACTATGTACTTCTTACATACTGAGTATGTAACCCACTACTTGACCTTTCTTGGTCCTGAGGGAGCCTGGTCTGAGCTGAAGCAAAAGATTCTTGATATTAATATCCAGAATGACCTATCTTAAATGCCAACCATGTACAGTATATAGCAGACCTGTCTGGAAAGCCATTCTCCCATGCTAAGTATTTAGCAAATGTTCCCTGCCCATATCATGGAAGAGTATTTACTCTTACCCACTACAATGTTTTGCCTTCCATACTATTAGATGAGATTTCATAACATCCCTGCATAAGAGTGTGTGCCCCTGCTTGTTGAAAGACATGGAAACAGGCTCTTGTTTTCAGACTGCCTTTCTACATTATTGGCCTAATAAATCCTATCTCTCCTACCTTGTGAAGGACAGTACTCTAATGCTTTTAACTGACAGGTCACCAAATATTTCTAGAAAAATCTTAAAATTAGTATCACTATCAGATGTCAGTTGTCTAGTGCATGTCAGTTGTCTAGCACTTGGGACATATAAATATATATTTCTATTTTCTATCAGTGAATAAGAAGACACTGTTTTTTCTATGTGGCAATACTAGCAGAGCTACTACGCCTAGAAAGCTGTATAGTTACAGAGTTGCTTTTGCCTAAGTGACACCTGAAAAATTAGTGTTAAAATCTCAGGAAGGACAACTGTTCCCTATGGAGATAGAGTCACTTCCTTTCAATGTAGCTGAAATTAAGCACATTCAGATTAAGCAAAATTCTGGTAGGAAGTATTAGCTCTCATCTATTAAACAATGCTTTTCTTTTTTATATTGAAAACCAATTCTTAAATTACTAGTAGCATAAATAAATGTGTATCAGCTAGCACAATGTGGTAATTTCACTAAGCTAGCTTCTTTTAAGTATAGTGCTTTACTTCATTCTGAAAAGGTTGGAAAGTATATAAGAACGTGTTCTGCCAAGCATGCAAACCCAAGGGAAAGTGCTGCACATGGTTTAAAGGAGAATGGACTGCAAATGGTTCATAATTATGATTCTATGCATATATCTAACTGCCAATTTCCACATACAGTACTGTATAATCATCTGCTGTTTTTTCAAGATTATGAACTCCCTTCATTGGATAATCAGTTAAATGTTAGGATAGGTGAGTTGAAAGCCCACATAAGATTTTGGCCAGTACTTGATATGGACACTTGCTGCATAATATATACTGTTATGTTATATTTTTCTACTGCAGTGTTTGAACTATGGCTATCAGAGATTCTTCTAAGAAGACATGTTTCAAATTACTTCAGAATGCAGTATAGTCTTCAATTTGCAGCCATAGCCATCTCTGCTACTTATATGTTAGAAAATATGCAAATAATATGGGTTGAACAAACTGGTGTTACACATTTTGAACATAAATTGCTAAAGGATTCTGAGAGTCCTGCACAGCATCACATTTATATGTCCTCTAGATTTGAAGTTGTCTTGTTTCAAGTTTTAACTCTGACCTTGTTCACCTAGATACCATAGAAAACAGCCCCATTATTTTTGCACTCTGCCAAATATGTCAAGGCCACATTTAATCAAATGAAAACACGAAGAGGCTTAGAACTAAGTCTTCTTATAAGGAAGATTACATTTTATGGCACTTTATTATTTCACTACTCTACATTATATATTTAAACTCAATATAATCTTCTTTTTCTCATGTTTCTGTGAAACTCAGCTTTGGGAAGAATCAGTTTTGTATTGATAGCATTCGTTTTTAATTACAAATGTTATTTGACCTGAAGTTATTGTTGTTTACAATATGTTCCAGTAGTACTCAAATATTTTGTTTTGTCCAATTTCAATTCATTTACCCAAAGATATAGTTAAATAAAGTGATGTCTTAAAATATAATCAACATTTAATTCCATCTATGTCAGGGTTATTTATTTTTTTAATTTTTTATTGTCATTTTTTAAATTTAGAAGTGCAACCTTCAACTGACTCATAAATAATATCAGTATGGTAGCAAATACTCCATCCTTCATATTACACTTCTAACCTTAAGAAGCACTGCTACATCATCTTATGATTTGCAAAGCAGTTAAAATTCAATACTCTTTAAAGCCAACTTCCTTTGGCCTCAACATCTGCATATTCAACATGTTTTCTACAGAAAGTCCATAGGTTGGAGAGTCTTGGGCTCCAGAGGGCACTTTTAGTCCTTAATTACTCAACTGAACACAGAGAATGTAACCCAACTGATGTTCTTTCTCTATGCTGAAA